>ML788037.1:121985-139481 GCA_009831015.1 Picea engelmannii | reverse complement strand
CTAAACATGCAAATCATTTTTGTAAGATACATGTTTGTAATTCAATAAAGAGTATTTAAAACCTATAACAATTCCTTTGAAATTTTTGTGTCTCTACATTTTTGGTTCTCTATATAAAGAAACATAGCACAACCATTTTCAAATATTCGAGAACATATTTTTTTTAAATATATTATTAAAAATTTGTTACATATAAAGAAACATAGCACAACCATTTTCAAATATTCTAGAACATATGTTTTTAAAAGTCTATTATTAAAAATAATTATATTCCTACATGCTAAGACAAAATTATTAGAAAGTGATAAAATATTATTAAAAATTCCTATAGCCACCATGAGAAGGTTTGTATTGCAATTGATGTCGAAAAATTGTGCTTCCAACAACTCTGTAATGTCCCTGTTGTTATGAAGACAAGTGATGTATAATAGGTCACAATTTTTTTTTCTTTTACTGTTGAGTTAGGAAAAAAACATGAATCTAAACATGGAGCGCGAGTAATCATTCACATAATACATCATATACCACCTTACATCCAAAGCGCAATGCAATATAATTTATTCATGTCACAAATCCCAATCAAAATGTGCAATCACTCGTTAGAATCAATTTGCATTTTGTGCAAGAGACTAAAATCTAAAACCATCAACACTACATTAAAATTATGTGCGTGCAAGGAGTTTAATTACTCTAATAGTCATTCATCGCATTAATGAATTGTGCACGAGCATTCTATTCAATTAATATATTAGTTATACATCAACAATTTAGACGCAGGACAAAATAATTAATCGTTCTTTCATTCGTCAACATGATTAAAGGCCCAATAGCAACCAATTGTTAATTCGATCAAGACTCATCAATATTCAAGGCACAATAGTATTATAGCTATTGATACATCATACATTATAAATTAATGGCAGAAATAAATAGTCATTAAATCCATCTACTAACAATTCATAACTTAACTGGTATAAATGTGCACGTGTAAACTGGTTTCTGGACCGACACATGCCAATGTGCATAGAGGCATGAGAGTAATCATTACTTTAATTCAAATGCCCACCAATTCCAATCGGAAGAAGTTCGAGGCACAAGGGGATCAATAGATTATTCCATGATGCTAGGAGCATAAATAATATCTAAAAAATCATTCGTTACAATAAATTTTTCATGGTGCAAGAAGTAGATAACCAACAACCATTTATTACATCGACTTTTCAATGTGCAGAAGAAGAAAAAACTAAACATTATACAATACAACATTCAATACCTTAAATTTTCATGCGCACAAGAGATAAACTAAGTTTAGGACCATCATTCAAGAATAAACTAATTAAAGTAAATAACTAAACATCTAAAACCATCATTCCATACATTAAATTTTTCATGGATGCAAGAAATAAACTAAATCTAAGCAAGCATGCATCCCCTTCATTTATTGCACAAAAGTAACCAAGCCTTTTTATTCCAGGGTGCAAAGATATCTAATCGCGTAATTGATCAATACTTTACAATGATTACAGGCGCTAAGTAAATCCAAAATTCCTTAACTATCATTATGATATACAATCCATTTGCGCAAAAGGTCTGAAAAATATCATTACAACGCAAAATCCAGTTGCACAAGAAGTATAACAAACTATATCATTTATGATGTCAAATCCAGATGCACAAAATTCTAACATTCTAACCATCATGCCTTGCATAACATCCATCATTTAAATCATTTAGAAGAACAACATGGATCACACTCTAATATCTCATTTACATACAATATCATTTAGACGAGTAATTTCTCGTTTACATACAATAACCCAAGGTATCGACACCTCTTAGGAGGTTCACAATTTATGGTAATTAATGTAAGAATATTGCAATATGGAAGATGTATATAGGAAAACAAACTGATATCTAGGGAATTTATAGATTATAATGTCTAGCAGATAAATTCATGGGCAATCATTGAATTTGTGGCAGCAAGGAAACCGGTGGCATTCAATTTAAGAAATCGCTGCTACAGGAATAAAATTCGTGGGAAATCCATTGAATTCGTGGCAGCAAGGAAACCATTGGCATTCAAATTATGAAATACTGCTACAGAAAAGAAAATTGTGGGAAATCCATTGAATTGGTGCAATCAAGGAAACTGTTGGCATTCAAATTAAGAAATCGTTGCTACAGGAATAAAATTTGGGGGCAATCCATTGGATTCGTGGAATGAAGGAAACAATCTCTGTGGTAATATTGCTGAGGTAAAATGATGAGAAAACATCACAGGCTGAGGGGTTTGTTATTTTATTTAATAAATCTCAGGGAGAACGTGGTTTTTCTTGGCTTGCAAGAACAACTTTAAAATAAAACTCCAGATCTTTTCATGTGCAGAGGAAAACGTGATTGTGGCAGTGTAAGATCAGTTTAAAGTAAACTCCAGATCTTATCATGATTGATTTATGCGAAAGCAATAAAAGCAGAGGTGGTATCCCTCCTGAAAACGTTGAGAAGAAAAAAAATAACAAATAAACAAATAGATCGTTGGTTGATATGAGGTAATTTCTCAGATCAATGAAGAAGATGTGATGAGATAAAGGTAGACCAGTCGTGGTGTAAAGAAGGAAAAAAACATAGAAAATCCAATAAAATTCAGAGCTTGTGTTGCGAGGGAGATGACGAAATAGCTTAGACATTGACCAATCCATTCAAAATTCAGTGCGAGGGTTTTTCAAGGAGAGAAAACTAACTATAATCCATGAAGAAAACACAAATTCACCAAATCTACGTGACTAAATTAAGTCTCCTCAAAATTTAAATCCATGAATATAATTATGGAGTACATATGCAATAGAATCAAACACATTTAATTCGAAACTTAATGAAATCAACACAGTTTAGGATTATTGTAACCGAGGCGAAGAATCCAACATTGATATTCCACATTTTCACTCCCTCCTATCTCCTGCTTGCTAATTGTGAACACCTCACCGATACCTCCCAACCAATGCTAGGGGTACTCTTCTTCCCTATTATTCCCCCGAGCCGCAAAGGGGCCACATGCACAAACCATAGAAAACTATCTCACAAATCGCCTTGCAAGGTCGAGCTACCACTCTCTATTCGAGCTAGGTATCCCAACTCCCACAAGATAAATTAGTCAAGAGTAAAATCCAACAGCATAACCTTACACATTCCATATGTGATCCATTTTCCTCCTCCGCCATTTCTTTTATAGAGTTCTCTTAGTCACTAGTTTCTTAAATGCACATTAATTTTTTTTTATTAAATTTTATTAGGAATATTCTCTCCCATACACTTGTCACCAGATCCCTTAGTTGCATCATAAATTCATTTAATTAATTAAATTAAAATACCAATTTCCCTCACCCACCTAAAAACGTTCCTAAAAACACTCCTTGATGTCCCTTTATTCCCTCACATTCCCTTAATGAATGACACATTTCTTAAATCTTAGTTGAGTTTGAAATTGGAAATTTCTCTAGACAAGATTTCCTTCTATGTTCTACATTCCATTTGAAATTAATTTCCCTTTTTTGTCTAAGTTTGAATTTAACAAGTTTTTCACATAAACAACAATTAATCTTTTTAAATAATTTAATCGTGCATTAATATTTTTAATTTTAATATTTACCCCCACTTTTATTCACCCCCCCTTTATTAATTGATTGATTATTTTTTGGTTCTCGTGATCTACTTAGACCTAGGATTTAAATTCATCTAGGCTTAGCAAAATTAATTTTAAGGGAAATTTTATAACTTTTTAAAATTTACTCATGCAACAACTGTCTTAAGCCTCACCAGGTCAAAACAAGATGTGGTTTTCTAAGTACCTAGGTTCATTGACTCACCAATGTTAGTGCCCTTCAAGATGCACTACGTGCTCCAAGGGTGCCACTCACCTTCATTCATGTTTCATTTATGTGACGTGGCCTTCAAGACACACTACGTGCTCCAAGGGTGCCACTCTCCCTTTGACTGATTTTGGTAGACGTACGCCTTTGGAGTCAATACTCTATTAGGTGAACTTGTGGGAGACTAAGGGAATCTAGGGAACAAAGACCCTGTCTTATTTCCCACCCCTTAGATGATTCGTGAGCAACTGTCACAGTCTTCCCTCACGACATCGTTGATCTCTCAAACTAGGTAATCATTAACCTACAGTTCTAGCCATGGTGAGAGTGCTAGTAGGTTGTGCCAAAGCTACTGCCACACCTTTCCCTCAATATATTTGGTTGTCATACGTGACCCCTTTACTCCAAATGTGAGTTTGATTAGCAAGAAATCGTCAGCCTGCATCCATCAACGAAACATGTCAACGATCCAAAATCAACATCATAATATACTAGTCATATGTCACATATGCAATAAACATAATACTCAAACCATAAACAATCCACTCTCTAACTCAATTTGGAGTCCGAGGAGCTCCATCGATGCCATTGACATACTAAATCTGTCTAGAGTCCTGCACACTCAGGAGAAACTAGTCAATAACACCTTTCAATACAAATATAATCAAATAACATATCATCATGTCCACAACATCATCATAATCCCTAAGTAAAACAGTTAATCATATAATGAACTGGATCACTTGAATGCAAGTGTCCTCAAAGAATATGTCCAATCAGGTGTGTGCAAGAGAAGGATGTTACATACACCCCCTTTTGTTTTAAACTTCATCCTGAAGTTTCACAGTATACAAGTGCATGAATAAAGTATCTGACAATATCTAAAGGTCTAACCATCAAACAAAAATGGAAATTGTTGACGCATATCATATGGGTCCTCCTAGGTAGTTGAGTTCAGACTATAATTTTCCCACTGGACCTTCACCTGATTGACTGTTGGATGTCATAGTTGTCGAATGCGATGGTCCAGAATACGGGTTGGCTTCGCCATGAATGCACCATCGTCTGATACCTGCAAGGAACTCATGTCAATCACATATGTAGGATAACTAACATAATTTCTCAAAATAGACATGTGCAAAACATTGTGCATAAGCTTCAAAGAATGAGGCACTGCTAGTAGTTACTCCCTTCATAATTATGGTCACATGATGGGCATCGACAAATCCCTTATGTTAATCTTGCTCTTCTTCCAACCCTTTTTCTTATATTTTGTACTTGTTCTTCCATTTCTTGGATCTCTTTTGGTCCTACCAGGACCTCTTCCTCAATTCTATCCTAGCTAAAAGGAATCTGACATGGTTGCTCATAGAGAATATCAACGGTACCACCTTAATGGTACCTTGATGGTTGTTGTTGCACGCAAAACCCGACCAACTACAATAAGTATTCCCAACATTTTTGTTGGTCCAACACACACGTTCACAACACAACCTTCCAAATTTGGTTCGTTCCTTTGGTCATCTTGTCTATCTCAGGGACATGTTGTACTAAAGTTCAGTGGTGTTCCCAAGGCCTCTTAAGAAACTCATCCAAAATTATTGTCTTGAAAACACCGATTCCCTTATCAGATATGAATCTTTTGGTATGCCATGCAAACTCAGAATATCGATGATGAAGAATCTAGCTATGTCAAGTGCCTAATACATCATATGCACAAGGATTAAATGAGCACTCTTCGTCAGAGTTTTATCTACCACGAAAATCAAGTCATGACTTCTTTTCGTTAGCAGCAATCCAACAATGAAATCCATCAAAACTACCTCCCATTTCGATTCCAGAATAGCGTGTGGATGTAGTAATCATGCCGTATGGCTATGTTCAACCTTCACTTGATGCCATTCTAGACATATTTCCACATAGTTGACTATGTTTACCTTCATTCCTTTCCAGAAGAATAAGGGATTAAGGTATTTCCTCATCTTCATGACTCATGGATGAGCCATGTAAATTTCTCTATGAGCTTCGTATAAGATCAAAACTTCTCAAATTGTCATTGGGTGGTAAGTAAATCTAGTTACTATATCTCAATCATCCATCATTGTTCATAGCATATTCCTTAATTTAGTACCAACATGGTGTCTTGTCAAATAGAGTTCCCTAACCTCATATACCAGTCATCATCACACTGTAGTTAGAATCATTTCACAAAGATTCATCTGAAGAGGCACCATTGACAATATGCATGGTCTACAATTCAACACATCCAAAAATTTATTCACGGTTCCTTTTATGTAGGTAATATCAAAATCATACTCGCAAATCATTTATGACCAACGCCTTTGTCACACGTTCAAGTCGCTTTGCACAAAAATGTGTTGTAAACCACAATGGTCTGTTTTTAGTTCGAATTTTTGTCCAATCGGGTAGTGCCTCCATAATCTTAGGGAATACAGAATGGATAATAACACCTAGTCATCTATTGCGTAGTTAACCTCATGATTTCTTAACTTTATCAAGATTTAAGCGATCACTCGACCATCATGCATCAAGACTTCGCTTAAGCCTTCCTTGGATACGTCGGTGCATACCAATAATTCCGTATCCATGTCAGGTATTTTTATTATTGGTGTTGTATTGAACAAATCCTTGAGCCTTCGAAATGATTCTGCACATTTCTTGGTCCACACAAACTTCTTGTTTTTCTTCTACGATTCCGTAATCAGATTCACTATTTTCGAAAAACCCTTGACGAGCCATTGATAATATCCTACTAAACGCATGAAGTTACGTACTTCTAGGATGTTTGTTGCCATAGGACATTCCATGATAGCCTCTACCTTCATAGAATCCACAATGATACCTTCGACGGAGATGACATGCCCACAAAAAAAGATCATCTCGAAAGTTTCCCAAATAATTTGTTCTCTCGTAGACACTTTAGTACAAGGCACAAGAGTTTGTCATAAGATATTAAGATCATGACGTTTAGCTCGGACTTCGTTACAAATTTCCCTAGGTTAAAGAGACAGTTCATACGCTTTCCTCCAACCATTTGGTTGGCACCTGAAGCCCTTCAATGAATCTAAGCTTGTCCTGTCGAATGCCTTTAGCTGAATCCCTTTAGGGTTGTACTAGAAATAGAGCTCTCTGTAGCACTGGGATATAAAAAATACTAAAATTTTGGTTGACGATGGTGCATGACTGCTTGAGCATAATGGAATGGTGCTCAGCCTATTGGTTATACATCGCGGTCATGAATCCTGTGGGACTTTCCAATCTTCACAACGATAGTGTGTCCTATTGACTTGGCCACTCTGGCCCTCTTAACTAGACAACCACGCTGGTAATTTGCCTCTCCACATTTCTAGTATCTGATCTTCAGTCTAGCACTGATCTAGGTCCCCAATGTAGTAGCTGCTAGCCCACTAGCCCGAAACCTTGTTTTGTTCCGCTAAGCAGGCCTAACCGTTGTTGTTGTTGAAGCGGTGGTCCCCTGTAGGGGGTTCTATGCAGAGGAACCTGTCATTGTGGTGTCATGAAAAAGGGTTCTATAGATGTATCTTGATACCAATATATCTTCTCTAGTTGGCATATGATGCTGCTACACATCAGATGTCATTAGTCCAGATGGTCTTGCAAGAGTCCTTCCTGACTCCCGCATTAAATTATTCTTCAGCTAAGTGGGCTACTCGACTACATCATGCAATGTCGAGGCATGCAATGTCGAGGCATTTAGACCCTCACATTTGCATGAATCTAGAGTTAAGGCTACACAAAAACTTGTTGACCTCTAGCTTCTCCATGTTTAGATGCGGGGCATACCAGAGTATCTTTATAAATCTGATCTCATAACCTGGCACTGTATGACCACCTTGTCCTAAGGCGTGGAACTCATCGAGTTGGCGCTCAATGAATTCATCTGACAATTACTTCTCCCGGAATCGTTCATCAAAACATTCCCATAACACGGCTATGAATACCATGTTTAGATGAGGTAGGAGTGTCTTCCACCTTAGAAGAGTGCTCCCCTTTAGCTGAAAACCGCCATGTGAATGTTTGTGTTGGAGGTCATAACAAGGAAGTGCAAAGAAAATCTCCTTTTTCTCAATCCATGCCTCAATGACTGAGCTATCCATGGCACTCATGAATGCAGGAACTTAATATTCAAGAGTTCCCCACGAATGCTACCAGTACTGGATAGGGCTTGCTATGGAGCCTCAGGGGTACAATCTCCTTGGCATTATCTCAGTAGAGACGGTTAGTCAAGGCCTATGACATTTCCCTGGAAGCACCTTGTCAGACCCAACACATCCCACACAACAATCTGCTCATGATCAAGACTTGTTCTTCTCCTTAAGGGTTGGACCCCTCTGGCATGGGTGCTACTAGAGGTTTCGTGCATCCTCCCCTGGCACCACATTGTGAACCTTCACGACGTCCTCTAACCATGAGTAACTCATGGCCAAGTTAAAGTTTTAATTAGCGCTAAGTTATTAATTCAAGTATATAATTCAGTGGAAGGCATGGCTATCCATAGTCGCAGGGTCGAACCCGCTCTAATACCATAGGCAACGTTCTTGTTGTTACAACAACAAGCGACGTACAATAGGTCACAATGTTTTGTTATTTTAGTGTTGCGTTAGGAAATTAAAACATCAATCTAAAGATGGCGCGTGAATAATCATTGACATGAGACATCATAGACCACCTTACATCTAAGGCACAATGCAATAGCAGTTATTTGTGGTGTGAATCCCAAACAAATTGTGCAATCACTCATCAGAATAAACTTGCATTTCCTGCAAGAGATTAAAATATAAAACCATCAACACTACATTAAAATTCAGTGCCCGCAAGGAGTTTAATTACTCAAATAATCATACATCGTATTAATGAATTGCGTGCAAGTATTTTATTCAATTAATCCATGAGTTATACATCAACAATTTAGGCGCACGAGAAAATAATTAATAATTCAATCATTCATCAACATGATTAAAGGCACAATAGTAACCAATTGTTAATTCGATCAAGCATCATCCATATTCAAGGTGAAATAGTAATCTATCTATTGATACATCATAGGTTATGAATTAATGGCGCATGTAAATAGTCGTTAAATCCATCTACTAAAAATTCATATTTTAACTTGTATAACCACGCATGTGTAAACTGGTTTCTAGACCAACACACGATAACTTGTGTGGAGGCATGAGAGTAATCATTACTTTAATTCAAATGCGCACAAATTCCAATTGGAAGAAGTTTGAGGTGCAAGGGGATCAATAGTTTATTCCATGGGGCTAGGAGCATAAATAATATCTAAACAATCATTCGTTACAATAATTTTTTCATGGTGCAAGAAGTGGATAACCAACAACCATTCATTACATCTACTTTTCAATATGCCCAAGTAGAAAAATCTAAACATTATAAAATACATCATTCAATACCTTAAATTTTCATCTGCGCAAGAGATAAACTAAGTTTAGGACCATCATTCAAGAATAAATTAACTAAACTAAATAACTAAATATCTAAAACCATCATTCCATACATTAAATTTTTCATGTGCATAAGAAATAAACTAAATCTAAGAGAACATGCATCGCAATCATCTATTGCGCAAGATTACCCAAGCCTTTTTATTCCAGGGCACAAAGATATCTAATCTCGTAATTGATCAATACTTTACAATGATTACAAGGCCCTAAGCAAATCCAAAAGTCCTTAACTATCATTACAACATACAATCCATTTGCACAAGAGGTTTGAAAACTAGAACCGACATTACTACATACGTCCAGTGGCAAAAGGAATCTAAAAAGAATTAACTATCATTACAACACAAAATCTAGATGCACAAGAAGTCTAACAAACTATAACTGTCATTTATGATGCCAAGTCCATATGTGCAAAAGTCTAACATTCTAACCATTGTTCCCTACATAACATCCATCATTTAAATAAGTTAGAAGAACAACAAGGATCACACTCTAATATCTCATTTACATATAATATCATTTAGATGAGTAATTTCTCGTTTACATACAATAACTCAAGGTATCGACACTACTTAGGAGGTTCACAATTTATGATAATTAATGTAAGAATATTGCAATAGGAAAGAGATTTATAAGAAAACAAACTGATATCCAGGGAATTTATAGATTATAATGTCTAGCATCTTTAGGAAGGGGAAGGGTTACTATATAACTGTCATCCATTTCCATGCATCAAGATTAATCTATCTATAGCATAGTAAAAATATTACTAACATCATCTATCACACATTACTATTAAAAAATATTACAAACATCATCTATCACACATTACTATTAAAAGGGACGGAAAGAGTGCCTAACTTGCATACTAATGTATATACATATGCATATAGAAAATCATATGAAACAAAAGTAACGTATTTAAAATTATCCGTATACAATTACATTGTATTTTATAAGTAAAATAAAAAGTTTCCATGCATTTACTTATCTAGCTTTAGACTATTCTGTGACATTGAATGAAACCTTCCATGGATTTCATCATTTTAAATTTTTTATTCTTTTACCAACTACCAATAAATTGTAGGTGTAAATGCTCATTTATTTTAGAACAATCATTGTTATTTACCACCTGATAACCCTGATAACCCATTGTGTGTTAAATTTTACAAGTCTAGTGTACTTATGTGGGTAATGACATTATTGAAGCTAAAAGATTGTATATCATAATGAAGGTTAATGAAAATGATTACCATGAATGGCCTTATTTATTTCATCTAAGAAATCAAAGGAATTAATTGCCTTCTTAATCGCTAATCATTCAAATTTATAATTAATATATTGAATTAGATTATGCATAGTAATAAAGACAAAACTGATACAGGAATCGCACAATGAGAAGTATCCTTCGAAGGGGAAGGCATAAAACATCTATGTCTATGTTTAGATTTCATTTTACACCATCACTGTAATGATTTTTAGCGTTACATGTTATGGACAAACATCATGTATCGACTTTAATGTATGGTTAGATACATGTTTACAAGTCCACTTATACATATGTATGCATGGATACATAGAAGAAGGTAATGATGCTTAAGGAATGTCAAATGCTAAATTTCAAATTTCGATGAAGAGTAATAAAAGAAAATGAGGGAATTATCGTTATTAACTTAATAACTAACTAACTCATATCCTTCAATGATCTCAATCTTCCCTCAAGGTTAAATTCAGACATTCTTAATGAATCCGTTGCAGTAGGACAATCTGCTGGCATTCAATAAAGAGTTTGTTGCAACCTGGATAAATTCGTTGGAAATCATTGAATTCATGGCAGAAGGAAACCGTTGGCATTCAAATTAAGAAATCGCTGCTATGGGAATAAAATTCGTGGGAAATCCATTGAATTCTTGGTAGCAAGGAATCCATTGGCATTCAAATTAATAAATCACTGCTACAGGAATAAAATTCGTGGGAAATCCATTGGATTCATGGCAGCAAGGAAAGAATCTCTGTGGTAAGATCGATGAGGTAGAACGATGAGAAAATATCAGTGGCTGAGGTTTTTTTTTTTTTTTTTAAATAAATCTCAGGGAGAACACAGTTTTTCTTGGCTTGCAAGAACAACTTTAAAATAAAACTCCAGATCTTTTCATGTGCAGAGGAAAACGCAATTGTGGCTGTGTAAGTTCAGTTTAAAGAAAACTCCAGATCTTTTCATGACTGATTTCTAGGCAAGCAATAAAAGTAGAGGTGGTATCCCTCTTCAAAACATTAAGAAAAAAAAAAAAATAGATCGTTGTGTGATATGAGGTAATTTCTAGTATCAATAAAGAAAATGCATTGAGATAAAGGTAGAACAACGCAGACAATCCAATAAAATTCAGATCTCGGGTTGCCAAGGAGAGGACGGAATAGCTTAGTTATTGACCAATCCGTTTAAAATTCAGCGCGAGAGTTTTCCCAAGGAGAGAAAACTAACTACAAGCCATGAAGAAAACACAAATTCACCACATGTACATGATTAAATTAAGTCTCCTCAAAATTTAAATCCCTAAATAAAATTTTGGAATACATATGCAATAGAATGAAACACATTTCATTCAAAACTTAACGAAATCAACACACTTAAGGATTACCGTAACCAAGGCAAAGAATCCGACGCCGATATTCTGTGCTTACGCTCCATCCTGTATCCTGCTTGCTAACCGTGAAGACCTCATCGGTACCTCCTAACCAATGCTAGGGGTACTCTTCTTTCCACTTAGCCCCTCAAGCCGCAAATGGGCCACGTACACAAACCAGAGAAAACTAGCTCCCAGATCACCTCGAAAGGTCGATCTAGCACTCTCTATTCGAGCTGGGTATCCCAACTCCCACAAGAAAAATCAGTCAAGAGTAAAATCCGACAACCTAACCTTACGCATACCAGACATGATCCATTCTGCTCCTCTGCCATTTCTTTTATAGAGTTCTCTTAGTGACTAGTTTCCCAAATGCACATTAATTTATTTTTATTAAATTTTATTAGGAATATTCTCCCCCATACACTTGTGACCCGATCCCTTAGTTGCATCATAAATTCATTTAATTAATTAAATTAAATTGTCAATTTCCCTCACCCACCTAAAAGCGTTCCAAAAAATGCTCCGCAATGTCCCTTCATTCCCTCACATTCCCTTAATGACTCACGCCTTTCTTAAAGCTTAGTTGAGTTTGAAATTGGAAAATTGTATATACTAGATTCTCTTCTATGTTCCACATTCCATTTGCAATTAATTTCCCCTTTTTGTCTAAGTTCAAATTTAGTAAGTTTGTCACATAAACAACAATTAAGCTTTTTAAATAATTGATTCCTCCTTTAATTTTTACCCCGACTTTTTTTCATCCCCTCTTTATTAATTGCTTAATTAATTTTTAGTTCTCATGTCCTACTTAGACCTAGGCTTTAAATTCAACTAGGCTTACTAAAATTGTTTTTAAGGGAAATTTTATAATTTTTTAACTTTACTCATGCAACAATTATCTTAAGGTTGACCGGCTCAAAACAAGATGTTGTTTTCTAGGTACCTACATTCATTGAATCCCCATTGTTAACAACCATGGCGTGCCCTTCAAGATGCAGTACATGATCCAAGGGTGCCACTTGCCTTCATTCATGTTTTATTTATATGACATGCCTTTCAAGATGCACTACGTGCTCCAAGGGTGCCACTCGCCTTTTGACGGATTTTGGTAGACGTTCGTCCTTGGAGTCAATACTCCGTCATGGGGCCTTGTGGGAGACTAAGGGCCTCTATGTAATAAGGAACCTACCTTATTGTGCGCTCCATATAATATTCATGAGCGATTGTATCAGTCTGTCCTATCAATATCGTGGATCTGTCGAACTAGGTAATCGTTAACCTATAGTTTGAGCCATGGCGAGAGTCATAGTAGCTTTTGGAAGGTTTTTTGCCACACCTCTCCCTCAATATCTCTGGTTTTCATGCATGACCCCTTTACTCCAAATGTGAGTCTGATTAGCAAGAATCGCCAGCCTGCATCCATTAACAAAATATGTTAGCCATCCAAAATCAACATCATAATATACCAATCATATGTCACATATGCAATAACAGAATACTAAAATCATAAACAATCCACACCCTGACTTGATCCAGATTCCTAGGAGTTCCATTGATTCCATCGATATCCTCAATCTATCCAGAGTCCTGCACACTCAGGAGAAACCAGTCAATAAAACATGTCGATACAAATATAATCAAATAACATATCATCATATCCATAAAATCATCATAATCCATAAAAAAATATTTAATCATATAATGAATCGGATCCCTTGTATGCAAGTGTCTTCAAATAATAATTCCAATTAGGTGTGCGCAAGAGCGGGATGTTACATATCTGGATGCCATTGGATCCATTGGTCCTCTACATATCTGATAGGGTATAATTTGTACTTGATGAGGGATTTTAAGTCCTTCCAACTAGTTATTTGTGGACCATCCATCAGCGTAATTTTTTTTGTCTGGATTTCCCACGAGGTTAAAGCATGTCCCTCTTACTTCAATCTAAGAAATGAAATATTATATTGTTAATCTATATGGTGAATGCTAAAATGAAATTCTAGTTGTTGAAACCAATGATTCAATGTTAATGCATCGATCTCACCTTAGTATGTTTTTATGTACACTTTTTTTTTCACATTGAATAGGTATTATGAAGTGTTAACAAAAATTTAAATCGGTTTCTCTTTCTTGTATTCTTTCTTTGACTCCTTTCCTATGTCCTCCCAATATCCCAAATTCCCCTCCAATATGGTCTTTGATTTAGAACCTCCATCAACTCTGGACAATTTCAACTTTCTTTCTATAGCCACCATGATGAGGTTAGTATTGCGACTGATGTCAACAATTGTTGCTTCCAACCATTCAAATATATCTTCAACTAGATATATGTGGTTATTATAAATAGACTCATTCATCATGGATAAGCTTTTTGCAACTTATTTATAAGTTGATCCGTTGATCCTACAACTTCCCACAAATACCCAAGACGAAAAACCTTCTTTGATACCAATATGATCTATAAAATGACATGGATATTCCATTGGCACAATTCATCACAATACAACTGATAAATAAAACCAAAATCCACCTTTGAAGGTTAAATTCCTTTAGATTTCTAGAATTTTTAGTTATTGATTTTCTACTTATGGATGAGATAGATAAAATGTAAAAAATAGAGAACAATAAAATACAATCACACGTCATCCACAAAATGAGACAAATGTTTTTTATGGGAAAACCTTAAGGATAAAACTTGACTAGAGGTTGAGTTTGGTCTACTCTCTTTTCTTTGTTATGGAAATAATGCAAGTATAAAGGAGAAGGAACTCTCTATTGATTTAATTGAGACTTGTGGCCTGCCAGGATGTTACAAAACATTAACCACCTCTATTTTTCTCTCTAATTTCCCATTCCTAGTTATACTCTTCTATGGAACAAAATACAATAACATTAAATGGAACCCCTTGTACACTTAGTGGCCCCATATTTAACAGAGACCGATAGCCATCTATTGGTAGGTTTTTACACCATCAACCCTCCATTGTGATAGGGTTATGGACCTTCTACAATATTGTTAAAATTAGATATTTTTCTAACACCATATACATGAGTAATGGGGGCTTATGTGGCATCCTCTCATACCATGGTGGTCAACACGGTAGGTAAAATTGCAGAAGGTATAACTTTTGTATTCAATCTCTTATTGATGTGATTTATGTACCGTTTGAAAGGGATCTATGTGTACAATAGAATTACAAGATCCAAGCTATTCTAGGAAAGTTTTAACTCCAAAATATCTCACTTCATGCCTCTAAAGGAACCTAGAAGGTTTCAAACCCCAGTTTGTCTAAACTAGGACATGCCACTAAAATGGACCTTGAAAATGATTGGACCATTTTTTTCCAGTTTGAAAGGATCAAGATAGATGGAAAACAATATAATGATCCAATATCGATGAAAATATTTCATTCATAGAGAGAACGTAAGTTTAATCCGACACACGGATACTTTAGCAATTTTCTATGGCCAAAATCCATGCTTAGTACCAACGACAAGGGGAAACTCAAGAGTTACCATGTAGTTGTCTTCATTAAGTATGGTTATTCGGGACAACTAATATGCAAAACAAAATTGCTATGGTGACTTGGAGAGAAGTGGAGAAAAGACTAAGCCACTTGACTCCACAGACATAGATGCATTGGCTTCATTGGAATAATGAGTGAATCGGAATTGAATTATTGCTAGTTGATGTGGTTAGGTCACTGGATGAACTAGTCGATTTATTCATGAAAATTTTTGGAATGTCACAACAAGATCCAAGAGAGGTTGTTATTGGGATTATAAATTAGTTCATTGAACATGAGAATCACTCATTTACATACCAAGATGAGGGAAAAAAAGTGTCATAACCTTGGTACATCCATGCCAAGAGAGAATCACGTTGAAGGATCGAGGATCTTGGATCAAGTAAATGGACATATGATCATTATCATGAATCCCTCGTAGAGAATTGTGAATGAAAAGCTTTAATTGAACATGCCTTTACTCAACTGCTTGACGCAAAAGTATGATAACATCTCACAGATTTCGTCGAGACAAGATAGATATTAGGAGGATGGATCTTCTAGAGATCCACCTTCACTTTTCCATTGAGACATGAGAATAATGTCTCCCTATCGAAGTGGGTGATAGTGAAGCCTAAGAGGTTCCATGGTTAAATTTCTAACTCAATGAGAACATCTACAAGTAAATGGATGAAAAATTGTAATTGAAATATTGTTTCCAACCTATACATTTTTTTCTCCCCTAACTCCTATCCTTTTAAAAAATAAGTAACGAACTTAAAAAGTCTTTCCATGACCTTCTCTTTAGATATCCGCCTAATTTGGTGAATTTGTAATACCTCTAACTTAGTGATCTGAAATGACTCCATTTGTTTTTTCAATTCTCCATGTCTTTTAGCAGATTTCCCATGCTATAAATAAACTTTGTTTGCAAATTTGTATATATATAGAAACTATAGAAAATGAGATGAATTATCATTTTCTAAATAAATGAGGATAATCTCAATGAAGTTTAATAGATAAAATTTCATGTGCACCCCTTATTTTCAATGCCGTGTCAAAAACAAATCTAACTAACTTCATAAAAGATAGTTCCATCTGTGCTAAGATTTTTCACTGCATCATACATAGATCGAGCTATTCCATATTTTATTGAAGCAAGTGTACAAATCGTTTTACACATTGATCTCTTCCTCCATTTGTGAATATGAAATGTAAATAATAAACTTGTTTTATGTAGTTCAATCTAACTTTCATCAATTGAAATTGAGTTAAATGGGCTATATATATTCCCACCTTTTAACTTTCTCGAATATACCTCCTTAGTAGCTTGGGGAAACTCCTTCCAAATGGCATATTCAATCAATGATATAATTTTCATTCTATTCAACATGGCCATTTCGACCATTACATTGAATAGTGGTATTGAAATGGAGTGTCTCTCTAAAATTTAACACACCAAGAACAGTTTGTTCGTTCATTACCATTGCAATATTTTACAACATAAGTCCGTAAAAATCTTGTGTTCCATTTGGATTTGAATGTTATTTTCCTTTTATTTTATGGTTATTTCCCTTCAACTCACTCAACAATAACTTTAATGGATTAGTATCGACTTTATTTTGAAAATTACATGGTTGATTAAAACTTTGAAGGATACCAAATACATGAAAGATTGTTATAGGGAAACCAATAAAATACAATTTTTTTTAGAATTTACACATATTTAATTAATTCAAACAATAAAATAAAATAAGTAAATAAAAAACAATAATATATTTAGACTTGAATAAAAACAATAAATTTATTTTAAAATCGAGCAATTAAATAATTGTTGTTATTTTTATAATATTTTCATTAGTTTTGAAAAATTGAAACTTTTATATTACTTTATAATTTCAAGCAATAAGTTATAATTTACCTCAATAACAATTTGTTAAAATGATAATACAACTCCTTTTTTTAATTACAACAAATTATATATATA
>ML788037.1:40275-121088 GCA_009831015.1 Picea engelmannii | reverse complement strand
CCAAAAGGATAATAAAGATGAATTTGGGACACTCAAGATTCTTTTTTGGAACTTCTGTGACTTTCCATTGTGCAAAGGTCCTATGATAAGTTAGATCCCAAGTGATATTAATATTACTTGTCTAGTTGAAACTTGGGAGCATGAAGAGTCTAAGGTCCCTAACATAGAAGCCTTTGTCTTGTGGTCAACATAGAAAAAAAATTATCACCGTAGAGGGATTTGAGGCATAGATTTTTATATTAAAAAGAGAATTTCTCCTCACATTCAACTTCATAAGATCGACCCTCTCAATCAGTACATTTGGATAGAAATTTAAAACACCAATGCTAAGAAGATGTATATAGAAATTTGTTATTTTTCAACTATAAATTCTACATTTCATAAGAAAAACAATGTATATAGAAATTGTCCCTATAATAACCTAGAGCAAGATATTTATAGTTTGAAAAATGAAGCTAATATCCTCATGCTAGGAGACTTTAATGCTAGGACTACAACTAAACAAGCTACTCTTTTAAGCATTGATTCTAGCCATAACCCTTTATGGGTAGAGGAAGACCTTTTTTTTATCTAATAGCTAAAAAGAAAGCTATGAAGACCTAATTGAGATTTGTTTGGTACGGAGTTGATCATGCTCTAGATTTGTCAAGACCTAATAATTTTCAATGCAGTACGGAAGTGGCCAACATCCAACCAGATGACTTGTATTCATGTGCTAAGTAATAGTGTCGTAGCTTATGTGATATATGATATCCTCATTTCCAACCAAATAGCAACTTTTGACCTTTTACATGACCATGAACACGACTATGATCATAAACCTTCAACCCTAACTCTAAATGTTGTCATGCACAAGAGTGCCATTGAAGAGAATTTTGATAATCAAAGGAAATTTCCATTTGAAAAAAGTAAATTTGACCTTTTATTAAACGATTTAAATAGTAAATTACATATCCTAACTTATAAGGACAACATTGAAGAACTCTATCATAATTTTACAACTACCCTTTCCACTTCTATTAACAAGTTCTCTTTTGAGGTGTCCTGTAAAAAGAATAATAGAATGACCAACCCTTGGTATGATAAAGAATGTAAAATTGCTAGGAAATCCAATAGGGATGCTTCTAATGAGTCCTTAAAAATTGATAATATCAATAAGTGCAGGTCCCTAATTAAAAGGAAAAAAATGCATTATATCAATAAAAGGCAAGAGCATTTTTTAAAACTATCTAAGCTGGATCCTAAGAAGTTTTGGAGAAAAATTCTAAACCGTAATACTAAAGAAAATAATATGATTCCCTTAAGGGACTAGAATTCCTACCTTAAAATTCTTTACAACTTCCCTAATTCCATGGACACCATTTCTATTGTCCCTAAAAATGATGGAGTTATTTCTTTATATGACATAGAATTCCTGGTTAAATGGCTTGCAAATGGGAAAGATAAGGACATTGAAGGCTACCAAGATGATTTTTTTTAAATCCGAGGGCCTATGCTTATCCCTCACATACATAAGCTCTTAAATTTATCACTCAAGCAGGGATTCCCTAAACCCTAGATGAAAACCCTCATTGTTCCTATTTTTAAAAATGGGAATAGAAACATTCCCTCTAATTATATGACCATTATGACTAGCTTGATTTTAGCCAAGCTTTATGGAATTATTTTGGAAAAGAACATTAGCCTTTGGTTAGAAAGTCACGATAAAAGAGATAAAGGCCAATATGGTTTTAAGAAATATCATTCAACTGTGGACCATCTTGTTACCTTTACGATAATTTCAGAGGAGTTTCGTAATACTAAAACCAATCTTTTTTTTTTTGTTTTGTTGACTTTAGAAAATCTTTTGACATGGTTCCTAGGAAAAAACTTTGGAATAGGTTAGAAGAGATAAAAGATCATCTTAAGTTAAGCGATGTTGAAATAAGGATGTATGAGAATGTTATTGATAAGTTTAAAACAAATGATGGCTAGTCAAAATAGATTAACTGTAATATTGGAGTCAAACAAGGTTGTCCCTTGTCCCCTACCCTTTTTGGCATATACATTGACAAGTTAGAATATTTCTTGGAAAAAGCAGGTTGTGTCGGCCCTACTTCACTAATATAGTCATCAATATTCTTCTTTATTTTGATGATATCGTTCTTATGGAAAGGATTCCCCATGATCGTGAAAAACAACTAAGAATCCTCAAGGATTTTTTCTCTAGTATGGGTAAGATTGTTAATATCGATAATAATAAGGTCATGATTATTAAATCAAATAAGATCACTTATGATACCTTTGTATATGACAACAAAAACTTGGAGGAAGTGACTTCATACAAATATCTTGGAATTGATATTCACCACAAGCTCAAATCCAATTATAACATTGAGAAAATGATTATTGGGGGATGGAAAACTTATTATGGGCTTGAAAACAATTGTAAATCAATCGATCATTGGATTTTGGATAAGAAGAAATTTCTCTTTGAGACTCTTGTTATTCTTTATGGATGTGAAGTCTAGGGATGTAGTATCTCTGGTGAATCCTGGAGAAAGATAGAGAAAATGAAAAATAATTTTATAACCTATAATCTCAAAATTAAAGGAAATATGCCCTGTCCCATCCTCCTCTTAGAAACAAGTCTCTCCCCAATTTAGAGCATGGCTATGACTATATACCTAATGTGTAAGAGCAAGTTAAACAACATGGAAGACAAGAGGATTCCTAAAATTTCTTCAAAATTGAGTCGTAACCACCATCGACTCAAGTGAGGATGGCATAAAGATGATCAGTCTTGGATAAACTATTGGGGAATCTTGGAAGACAACATTTTTCAAAATAAAGATACTATTAAAAATATCATCAAATCAAAATTTAAGGAGAAAATGTGGTATGATAAAGAGTTAGAGGAAAAGAGAAAATTAAGGTATTATAAGGATGTAATCAACCCTAATCTATAAGATCAAAATTATCTATCTACTTTGACAAGTGTAAATAAAATAATAAGCATTGCTAAAATAAGAACAAATTCTCACGAGCTCCCTAGTGAAATAGGGCGTTGGTCAATTCCTAAAACACCATGGGATAAAAGAGTGTGTCACCTTTGTGACACTACAAAGGTTGAAGATGAAAATCACTTTCTCTTAGATTGTCAATCCTATACCAAGATTAGATCTCATTTTCAAAATATTTGTCACTCTACCAACCTTATTAACCTATTAACTCAACAAAATATGGTGATCTTGGAAAGCTTAGCTTAATGCTTTTCGAGCACCAAAACAAATTCTAAAGAATCGAAAGTAATTGGTTACCCTCTTAAGGTCTGATAGACCAATTCAGTCTTAGTGGACATTAACCATCATCATCATCATCATAATTAAATAATTTAAATTCATAATTATAAAAATTTAAAAAGAAAAGGAAAAAAAGCCTTAAAAAAAAACTAAACAATGTAGATTGATTGAATTGATTTGCACATTAAAAGGTGTACAAGAAGCACCGTTGCATACAATTGAATTGATTTTCACATTAAAAAACAAGCATAGAATTTGCAAGTTTTCAATTTGAAATCTCTGTCAACCTAACAATTGATTTGATTTTTTCCCATGTTTCATCACTCACATTTTGTTTGTGGGTCGGTATGGGGATGATTTATCTATCTATCATTTTTCTTTATGAAGTGCGTGTTGTTTGAATATCCATGAAATGTCTATCTGGAAGACAGATTTTGTTTTATATATGAAATTATCAGCTATATATCCAATGACTTTTCCGCACGCATTATCCCACTAGTTTCTTCCACTCTAAGGCATCTCGACCTGAGATTCTCATTACAGATGGTCATATCTCATGTTGTGTTATGTGTCCTTCTCATTAAGTTGTTTTTAATTATTTTTATTGGAGTCAATTCTCATAAATGACATGCTGGTTTGTTAGGATAAGGTTAGAAGGTAGACTCCTAGTGTAATAGAGACCTACTCCATGTACCTTGAGACACTTGAAATATTGATAAGTCACAAGTTATTAATATATCTCACTTGCTAACTATTGGATATACTCTTGGATTATAATGAAAACTAATATATTTAATTCAATTCAAGGATGGTTGACTCTTGAAAAGACATGGCCTATGAAATAAACTAAATTCTCACATCATTTACATAAATGACCTTCTTATCAAATTTGAACTTGAACTAATCCAATGTTTTATTTCTTGAAAAATTCAAATGATATGCACTTTGAGTGGGTCTAATGGTTGAGAACAAGTGTTTAGTCCTTGGATGTCCTTGGAAGTTACAAGTTCACAACTAAAGGGGCAGAAGCTATATTTTTTTATGATTAGTATTTGACATCAAGGGTAGGGCTATAGCATTGCTTCATTGTTGACCACCAATTACTTAAAATACATTCCAATTCTCCCATATTGCACAGAGGCTAAACAAAATAATTATTTTTTTATAATATTTCAATGACTTTTGTGACAAATGTTATTGGATAACAAGTTACAAAATCTTATTTCCATGACATAATTTAATTTTTTCAGTTTTAGGTAGCCTAAGTTTGAAGTTTTGATTATAACATTATCACACCTTTATGTTAGGGATTTAAATATACTAATATGATTTGCCTCATAAAACTATTGCATTTGAAAATGTATTGAGTGAACACCACCTATGTCAGATCTTTAAACTACTTTGACAAATAATCATTTTACTTCATAACTATTGAGCTTTCAATAAAACAAGTCCATGAAGGATTTAAATAACTATTTAGTCATTGTCTTTGCCTCCACTACCTTGACAACTCTGGAACCACTAAGAAAACCTCCATTGCCTTGAAAACACCACCTTCACAATAGGGCCTATACAATTATAATGACCTTTGTGTCCAAATCAATTTTTCAGATGGAGGAGGAAATCCATACTAGAGAAAATGGGAAGACACCTATTTCACGAGGAACCACACTGGTCCTATGCAATTGTAAGTCATTTAACCAAATATTTCTCTCTCTTTACTAGATATCAAAAACTTAATTTATCTTACCAATCAAAATTGAATTGTTTATGTTTCTTATTTAGCTATGATGAACATATCCAAAACATCCATGTCTTCATATCCAAGTACATAAGTAAACTCAACATTTTCTCCCCTCAAACACAAAATTTTAAAACATGATAAATTGTTCTACAATCTAGGTGGGTTAGGGAATTTCCTATTGTTCTATACATATATAAAAATATCTTTGAAATGGAAATGATGTAAAAGAAGAAATTTGGCTAACATGTGAAATGGACATCTATAATCCTCCTTCTTCACCCAACTTTCCATATTTTTATTGTTAAAATAGTAGGTGAATGGAGCCTTTTCAACCAAAATGGAAGACCCCATTCTTTTTAACTATGAGTTTTTTCTACTATGTTCCTTGCCCAAGTTATTTCTACTATAGTGGAACAACCAAGCGAGATGAATAGGATTCACCTGTGATGCATTGATTATGGATGGAAATAGGAAAACAATAGAGGTAGTGGGAAACATAGAAGGAGTCTTAATAGTGGCTACTATTGTGGGTACCTATGCTTTTGATTCCTTTCCCTCTCACACTACGAATTTTTTTGGCTCTCGATCAATAACTAGACATTCTAACTAGCTCTAAACCATTTTCTTCAGTCATGACCTATATACATAAAGCAAGTTCCTATCTTTATTCTTATATGGTGTTAAGTACGAGACTATGACTACACTTTTTATGTCATGCACTAGAATTTGAGTCATTTTCTACCATCAACCATGTAGTAGGCATCAATATGATAAGTTAGATAGGGAAAGGCATTGTCTCACCTTGTATATTACATAGCTTTGGCTTGTCTTGGGTTTTGATTGGCTCTATAATTGCACAAATAAAATTCATTGGTTTTATAGTTGGGCTTCTATCTCCATTTATCGATAAACATCCATAAGAGTTGTTCCTAGAGAATATGTTATTAGTGGTTCTAAAAATGAAAAAAAATTAACTTCATTCGATTTATAGTTGGGATTCTATCTCCACTTATCAATAAACATCCATAAGAACTCTTCCTAGAGAATCTATTGTTAGTGGTTCTAAAAATGGAAAGTCTAAGTTCATATTTTTAGAAAGGAAGAATGTTAAGGCCATGTTTACCATTTATGTTTTATGGCGCTAAAATTAGCAGATTATGGACCTAGAGGTACTATAGGATCTGACACATTCACATCTCTTCACCCTTACATAAATAGTAAAAAGGGAATTGATGTGGTACTTTATAATACTAGCCAAGCATATCTGATAGCAACGTTCAATTATGTATCCAGCACGTGAGTCATCCTCGGTTGTAATATCCCTAATCCAAACCCCAGTTGTAATTGAAATTGTGAATGTACATTTAGGCTGGTGAGTCGTTAGCACCAAGTTTTGATTACCTAAAATTGTAAATGTACATTTAGGCTGGTGAGCCATTAACACCTTGTGTTGGTTCAATTTTGCATGCACCTCAGTAGTACTGGAGGATTATTTTCCAGAGAAGGGTGCACACATTCCATAGTGTTGCATGCACTGGAGTAAGTTCCTAGGGATTAGCTTAAAGTGTGCATCGAACTGAGTTATATATATATGTGTGTGTGTGTGTGTATTTGAGGTTAAAGATCTTATGTCATTAATGGGTTGGTGATCCAGGATGAAAAAGGGTCAGTGCACCTATCCGTGTAAAATTTAATCACACTCAAATTAATAATAAAATAACATCTTTGTGTGCACACCTCACAAATGAAAAGAGACAAGGGACTAAAATCCATTGAAAAGGTAAAAGGTGTTCGACAACACAAGTATTCCAATAGAGGATGAACACCTTCAATAACCACTCACATAACCAGATCAAAGATCAACACACGGATGTTTTCATGTGGTAAAACCCCTACGCGGAAATATCCATGACCCCGACCAATGAGACCACTTGGAGTAGTTTATTAATGCAAAGAAAAGGATTACAGAGAGATTTTACAAGATAGTTTCTCACAATCGATCATCGGAAAATGACCCTCCATGCTCTTTAAATAGAGATCATGGACCAATCAGATGTTAAGCCATGGATCAATGGTCGTTAATATCGAGGAGATTATGAACCGTCGGATCACTCTATGTCAGGAACATATTATGACCGTCAGATTTCCTAACTACAAGTGCATACTAATGCATAATAAAGAAACACACTAGAAAACACACTTTTATCGAACGACACAATAGGCCAAGTAGATCTTAACTAACTCCTAAGTGTCTAAATATCCTAACATCCCCCCTTAGGAACAACTTGGGATAGGATTGAAGAATTTACAATAGTGACACAATAGGAGAAGGAAAGAGGCATTAGAGCCTATCACCCCTTAATGACAACTTACTGGACTCCTAACATAGATCAAATTTTGGAAAACTTCGCTGTTGTAAGAGACTTTGTGAAAATGTCTACAACTTGATCTTCTGTAGGGAAAAAGAGCACTTCAATAACTTGATCATGAATGATCTTTATTATGAAGTGATTGTGTAGATCGATTTGTTTTCTACGCTAATTTTTAACTGGGTCTTTGGCGAGCTTGATGGTACTCTGATTGTCACACAAAAGGTTGGTTGGATATTGGTGCTGGAATCCAAACTCTGAAAGGATTTGTTGAAGCCACAGGGCTTCCTCACTTGAATTTACCGCTTCTCGATACTCTGTTTCTGCTAAAGAAAGTGAAATAGCATGTTGTTTCTTACAGGCCCAAGTGACGGGTCTTAAACCAAGGCTTAAAACATAACCTGCAGTAGACGTCCAATCATCAGCGTCACCGGCCCAATCTGAATCAATGAAACCAACCAATAAAGGAGTCCCCCTTGAATTGTAATGTATCCCGAATTGAACTGTACCATGAACATAGTGAAGTATCCTTTTAGCTTCTTTCCAATGGATTTCATGGGGCGTTTGCATATACTAGGAAAAAAGACCAACAACAAAGGAAAGATCAGGACAGTTATGATTCACGTATAAGAGGCTACCAACTAACTGACAGTACAGGGTGGCATCAACTTCAGGAGAAGTACAGGTGGCAGTAGTCTTGAATCCATATTGGAAGGGAGAAGGGGGTGGTTTACAATCATCCATGTGAAAGCGACGAAGAAGTTCATAAGAATACATAGACTGGGAAATAAAAATTGCTTCATTGGTTTGCAAAACTTGGAGGCCAAGGAAATAGTGAAAAAATCCTAAGTTTGTCATTTCAAATTTCTTCTTAAGGCTGGTTTTCACATGGTTTAAAAGTTTTGAGTCACTGCCAGTAAGGATGAGGATTATGAGATGGCTTCCTACTTTCTTGGTATAGACATTAGGATCACAATGGAATCTAGAGAATCCAGTGGCAATAAGAAAGTTGTCCATTTTGGTACACCAAGCTCGGGGATATTTTTTGAGACCATAAAGAAATTTCTTGAGGAAACAAATAAGGCTATAGTAATTCTGGACATAGCAATGAGATTTTTCCATCTAGATTTATTCTTGAAAATCTTCGTGCAAGAAGGTGGATTTAACATCCATCTAATGAACCTCCCATTTATGTGATGCAGCAAGGTAAAGAACAAGGTGGATGGAATTCATTTTTGCTACAGGGGCAAAGGTTTCATCATAGTCAATTCCTTGAACTTGGGAAAATCCTTTGGCAACTAATCGAGCCTTGTGTCTTTCAACACTTCCATCTAATGCATACTTAGTTTTGTAGACCCATTTTCATCTAACAAGTTTTCTTCCTTTTGGAAGAGGTACAACATCCCAAGTATCATTTTCCATTAAAGAAAAATACTCTTCATTCATTATTGTATGCCAATCTAGATGACCTTAAGCTTCTGCAAATGTCTCTAGATCACACGTTTCTGCAAATGTATCTAGTCTCACTGAAACTGTGAACATGTCCGACACTAATCTAAAGGATCACCGAAAATATCAACAACTACTTCTTGTGTTGAACAGACCCATCTAGGAAGTGGTGGAGCTGGTGCTGGTTCAGGTTCAAAGGATTCATATGGAGGAGGGTGAGCATGTGGACGTAAATTTTCATCCTCATTGTCATCATCTGAAGAAGAAACCAAATCAGAATAAGGAGCAAACATCAAATATGGCTCGTAGGCCGAAGAAGGTACAACCATCGAATCAGGCTCGCAGGCCAAAGAAGGAACAGATGCCAAATTAGGCTCTTAGGCCAATAGATTTTCATGAAATTTAACATCTCTTCTAATAATAATTTCATTACAATGTGATTGAAGAAGTCTGAACCTTTGACATCTTCAGAATAACCAACAAATATAGACTTCTCACTTTTAGGCTGCAATGGTTTCCTTTTCTCATCAGGAATTTGAGCTAATGCTATACTGCCAAATACACGGAAGTGACTTACATTCAGTTTAATTTTAGTCCAATCTTCTTCCGGTGTTATATTTTTAAGAGCCTTTGTGGGAGTGAGATTTACTATTTAATTCTCATGGTTGATGGCTTCCGTCCAATACTTTAGACTTAATCCCTTAGATTGGATCATACAATTAGCCATTTCTTTTAATGTGCGGTTCTTTCTCTCAACAACACCATTTTGTTGTGGTGCATATGGAATAGTGTGTTGCATTTGGATTCCCTGTGTAGTTTAGTAACTTGTAAAATTATTGTTCACATATTTGCCTCCATTATTTGTTCTTAACCTTTGAATTTGATGTCCAGATTGTTTTTCTACAAGGGCCTTGTAGGCCAAAAACTTGTCAAAAACTTTGCTCTTAAGTTTTAAGATGTAAACCCAAGTACATTTGGAAAATTCATCAATGAATGTTAAGAAATACTTGCACCCAAAAAAAGAAGGAGAAGAAAGTGGACCACACAAATCACTGTGAACAAGATGAAAAGGACCCAAGGCATTCCAAGAGGCATGTTTGTCAAAACTGTCCCGATGATGTTTGTCGAGAACATAACCATCACAAACACCATTTTTACATGAAACAATAGGAAGACCAATAACCATCTTTTGATTACATAGTTGTTGCATTGAACGATAGTTTATATGACCAAACTGATCATGCCAAAGTTTGCTCAAGTCATCGCTATGAGAAACAAAAACTGATGAAAAATATGATGACCCAAAGTTGTCAAATTTGTACAGCCTGGTAATATCATCAACATTTTCAGTTGCAAGAACATGCTTAGGATCTTTTAGATCCTTGATTACAACTTGGTGAGGTGAAAACTCTACAATTTTACCTTCACCTGAATGAGTGATTTGATATACTGATAGAAGGTTACAAGAAAGACTTGGAACACATAATAGATCATTGAAATGACCATTTTCTACTTGAATTGTTCCAGATCCTTCAACACTAAGATATCTATCATCACCAACAAATATTTTCTTGGTGTTACATTCATTTAGAGTATAAAATATGGCTCTATCCTTAGCCATATGATAGGATACTGCAAAATCAATAAGCCACTCATCAGAAGTAGAAGTAGAAGTAGAATTTGTATTGAAGGAGAAACCAAAAGAAGAAAGTGCATGTCCATAAGAAGAAGAAGAAGAAGTAGAAGTAGAATCAATACTAATGTTTTTCTTCTTCATCACTGCTTCTAAATCTCCCATCTTCATGAAAAATTTGGACTCATCATGACCATGTTTATCACAAAAGTTGCAATGTCTGTTTTTATTCTTATTTTTATATTTTTCTCATTTGTCTCCATTAGGACCAAAAGTTGTCTAAGTGAGTTTGGGACCCTTATATTGCTTGTTGTTGTGGCGAGGATGTTTCTTGGGATTCTTGGGTTTATCTTTCAGATGGAAAACTAAGGCTTTGTTGGAGGTACCTGTAGTGTTGATCACTCCAACTTCTAATAGTTTATCTTGCTCTCTAATCAAAGCATCACAAAAGTTCTCAAGACTGGGTTTTTGATAAGATTCCCCTAGAGCCTCTTGCATGGCATAAAATATAGATAGTAACACAGAATATGCACTACCTAACTTACAAATAATAATATAGATGCAACGATATTCGCATATCTTTATCTTACATTCTTCACATAAAGTTATGAGTGTTTTAAACTTAGATAGATAGTCTTCAATGAAAGAAAAATCACTTGGACTTAAAGTTAGTACTTGAGTTTCTAACTGTTTTGCTCAAATAAAATTGTGTTTACCAAAAACAGATTCAATATTTTACCAAGCTTCTTTGGGCTTATCAATTGATTGAAGGTGGAACCTTAAATCATGATAGATGTACATTTTGATTAATCCACATGATTCGTCATTCCTATTATCCCATTTGGATTTCTTATTAGCATCACTGGGTGTTGTTTCCTTTCCCAAGGTAATCTGGTACAAGTGTTTACTTCTTAATAAATCCTCTATATGGGATTTCCATTGGAAGTAGTTGGTGCTGGTAAGTAAGAGATTACTTGTAGAATCCATATTAAATATGCATATAATACATATTTAAAAACTAAAATTGATGATTTGAATGGAAATATCTCGAAAAGTTATGCGGTTTTAAAAAAAACGGTACTGGAAACAGACTTTAGATGTGAGAGTTATGCCCTTTTTAAAAAAACGACATAAATAGTAACCAAAGGACCACGTGGTAGTGTAAGTTGCTTTATGAAGTGACTCACTTTTATAAATACAAGTGGGGATCACTTTTACAAAGAAAAGTTGGATGCAAAATAAATAACTATAAAATAAAATATTAAAGCTACTTATAGTGATCAACTTTTATACTTGAAATGAAATACACTTTACAATTTTAGCATGAACTTTTTCAAAAAAAGTAACAAAAGAGAGACTTGAACTCATGACCTCTTACTTAATAAGAAAACCTCTAACCAAATGGTCTAGAAAAACATATCGAAAATGCGTATTCAAACTTTATACCTCTCTGCAAAATAAAACCAAAATACTTCTCTGCAAAAAATTTAAAAAATGTGTATTCAAACTTTATACCTCCAGATCTGAATGTAATGGTCATATCTTGGGCAAACAAAAACCTTTTCGAGTGAAATGAAAAGTGTTATTGAATGAAACTAGTGCTCCATATGAAATGGAACATACCTCTCAGCCCAAAAATGTACATACATGACATAAAATAGACATGAGAAAACTCGTCTTCATGATGTCGATCTACAACATGAGCGGGTCTTCAAACAAGCATTTGATACAATGTTTGACAACACAGGTATTACAAAAGAGGACGAACACCTTCAGTAACAACTCAAATAGCCATATCAAACATCAACACACCGATGTTTTCATGTGGTAAAACCCCTACAGGAAAATATCCATGGCCCCAGCCAACGCGTCCACTTGGTGCAGTTTATTAATGCAAAGAAAAAGATTACATAGAGATTTTACAAGCGAGTTTATCACAATCGATCATCAAAAAATGAACCTCCATTCTCTTTAAATAGAGATCATGGACCAATTGTGTATGAAGCCACATATCAATGGTCATTAATATCGAGGAGAGTATGAAACGTTGGATCACTCTATGTCGGGAGTATATCGTGACCGTCGGATTTCCTAACTACAAATGCATACTAATGCATACTAAAGAAACACACTAGAAAACACACATTTACCTAATGACACGATAGACCAATTAGATATTAACTAACTCTTAAGTGTCTAAATATACTAACAAAAGGGAGAACTTAAGTCCAAGGGAATATTCTATTAATATTTTCAAAAAGTATAATTATGTATATTTATTTATCCTAATTTCTTGAGGGATGGGAATGAGTCACCAAGTGGCTAAAGATAATTATGAAGGTGACATTTGTCAAGTTATGACCCTGAAAATATATTGTTGAGACTTAGTGTATTTTGGGGGGATTCATTTATTTTCTTCATCATCCAAACTATATGGACTTTGGACCACCATTACCGTTTCTACAAGAAAAACTTGGAAAAAATAGTTTTCCCTATTGTAACCAGAGTAGTTTTTGTCAAAGAGGTGGGTTGTAAGGCTCGTGAGTATTCTCTCCAGGTGAGATATTTGTTTTTGAAAGGGTGGGTTGTTAGGTCGATGAGAATTTATCCATGTGATAGATTTTTTGTTGAAGAGGTTGGTTGTTAGGCCCTAACTCTCCAGGTGAAAGATTTTTGATCGAAGAGACAGGTTGTCATGCTCATGAGCATTCTCTCAAGGTGAAATATTTTCTCTCAAGGAGAGATTTTTTTTCAAAGAGGATGGTTTTGAGGATCATGAGAATTCTCTCTGGGTGAGAGATTTGCAAGGAATTGTTCCTTGGTTTATTGGGCATTAATCATAGGGTTCTACTACTTCATGTCCAGGCCATTTTAAAAGCCCTGGAAGGGTAGTGGGGTATCCGAGGGACTATTGAGCAGATAAGGGACACACTTTCTTCAGTGGGATAAGCATGTGGGGAATGAGAAACTGTAGGCTAGTTGCAGTAGTTGATCAGCTTGAACTGAACAATTTTTTTGTTTATCGGAACTTATCCTGACATTACAAATAATTTTTCCCTAGTGGAGTTTAAGCCCCAGCTTGGGGATGACCTATTACTGAAAGTATACATGAGAAACAAATTCTATGGTTGAGAGGAACGTTTGAGATCTACGTGTAATTGGTGACTCTTTATAAGCAATAGGTGTCATCTATATTCTTGTATAAATTAATGTGTGTTTATTTACCTATGTCTGATATGGTATTATTTTCGGTATGAGGTTGCATAGGATTAATTGATGTTAATTTGTATAATGTTGTTTGCAATGTAAAACATGATGTTGTTATTCAATAATTGTTGTCGCACATGCAGAGTATGAAAATTATTGAGTTTATTGTTAGTTAACTTTGTAATGATGGTCATGATTTTCCAAGCCAAGGCTAGAATTGTCATGTGTACATGGAAATAATCCATACGCGCATGAGAATGGAATCATTGTGTGAAAGGGAAAGTAGTTTGCATGCACAGAGAGAACTGGATAGGCATGCAAGACTAGAGTGGTTTCATGCGTAGTAGTAATAATGTGTTCATAGTGGTTACATGCACAATAATACTTGTCTACACTGAATGGTTATGTGTGCAGTTCTATTATATGTTAATTATGTTGGATACACAAACCACAGTGAGAGGGGGGGGGGCTGAACAGTGTAGGGATATTTTCCGAAAACTTCCCCTTCACAAACCTCCTTAATTAGCAATCACCATTTACTCATTACTTACTACTGTCATTTATAACTAGTTAAATGTGAACATGCATCAACAACATATATCAACAATGTATATAATCAATAAGTAATCACCACAAGGAAAACAAAGAACAAAATATGTATGTAAAATTTTGTTTTTATTATGGACTACAATCCTTGGATTATCAACAACAACTGAATAGAGTACAACTCTACAAGAGAACCAACTCTACAATGCAAGACTCAACTTAGACAACACCAACTGAGAAGAGGCATCAATCCTCAATAGATACCAATGTATCAACAGGTACACGACCTTTCAGTAGTGTAGCATGCGTATGTATGTGCCCTACCAGTAGTACAGATCACGTATGTATGCGGCTAGTCTGTACTACAGCCTGCGTATCAATTCTGAGTTACTTAGGGTTTTCTCTTCAAGATAAAATCAGATCCTCTGCAGCCTTCAATCTCATTCACTTTTTTCTTTCACTAACCAATCTGACCCAGTCACAACACATCCAAGATCTCCAACAAATTACACATGCTCCTCAACCATACAATGTACATGCTACTCAATCATGAATGAGAAACCAATATACTATGGCAATCATATCAGTACTGAACCATAAGAGTGTTTCTCACTCTATCAATCAACCAACACAACCATATCACAACAACCGTACCAAGAATTCCTTAATCATTCACCATACAATATGCAAGAGTATCCATCAAGACAACTATGTAACCATACCAGAGTTTCTATGGCAGATTTAAGCCCATAGAGTGGAAATTTGAAACTTGCTTCAGCCTTCAAGAACCTTATCATCATCTCACATGACTTCTTCATTGTATTCTCTCTGCCCTCCTTCATCCCACATATGTACACACTTTGTCTCACTACAACCCACATATGTACGCTCTCTAGCCCACTATTGCTTGCGTACTCCCTCAAAAACTAGGGTTTCTGAACATTCAAATTTTTCGCCATCAATATATCAGACTTATGGAAACTTTGATGTGTCCATGAGATCCTCCAGAATATCTCTCTCTTAGAATAGATCTTCAATACATTCTCAAGAGATCCATTTCCACAAGAGACCCTTTCCTCTTATTTATACTCTCCAAGTATCTTCCTTAGAAGCTTCTTCAAGGATACTTTGTCCACATTGTCACTTATGTCCAACTTTGCCCAAATTTCCACTTCTCCATGTATCCAATAACCACTTGACCACTTAAACCATTTTCCTTTTTTGGGGGTTAACCACTTTCCATAATTAGAAATCTTTCCATTTAATTTATTATTTAAATAATCTTCCTTGACTTTGTTCCTTCACTTTATTATTTAAATAATCCTCCTTCTTTGCAAGCACTTTGACTTCTTTGACCTTTTGGGGCTTCAAGCCAACATATGAGGGTCCTTCCACTTCGTAAGGCCATAAATCTCAAATCGTGAGGAGTTTATGTGACATTCCACATACCACCAGAAATGGTATGACAAGCATTATCCATCTAAGATAGTTTCACTGCCAAATTCTCTGATCTTCATCTCATTATTTCACACATAAGTATGGGTTCTCCAACCATACTTCTAGGATAACTCAATCACAAAGCATCTTCCCGTGAGGGCTTTCACCATAAGGGGACCACTTTGGAGTTCATCCATTTGTAAGACAATAATGAGTCATCTTTATATCAATCCAACTATGCATCATATATCAATGAAGCCACATCGATCCATCTTCATCTATGTATGACACCATATGACTACTTGACATCATTCCATTCACATAAAGGATAATACATATTACATGAGTATGCTATGGAAAGACCTTGTTCCTTTGACATCAATCAATCAATCAATCAATCAATAAATCCAACCCTTTGACATCAATCCTTTGATATCAATGACAACATGATCCAACAATACGGTAATACCCCCCTTTGGCATTGATGGCAATACAAACATTGATGTCAACACCAATCATAGATGGAATCATGTATACAAGGCATTGCTCTACATCAATAGTCATCTCAATCATGTCAATGTGACTACCTCTCCCCCTTTGAAATCAATGGAAAATGGTAGTTCTCTGCTTGGGGTTGCTCCCCCTGCTTGAACTCTCCTTGGATATTCTCCCCCTACCTGAATGCCTTTGATATTCCTCTAAATAATATCTCCCCTTTTGAACAAGGGATATCACTCTTATATAATTCAGAAGATATATCGCTCATGCTCTCCCTGTGACCAATTCTCCTCCTAGAAGTATGCCTCTGTGCTCTTTCTCCAAGTATAGAGTTGTTTTACCAAGTGTGTATTTAATAAATATCTCCTCCTAGAATCATGGGAAGAAGAATGACTCCCCATATCTTCTCTGCAATATGAACAATATGCTACCACTGTAATATGCTTCTTCTGCAAATGCTACTACTCAATCAAAACATAGATCAACTACTCTTTCTATGATGATCCTTGGACCTATCCATGCATCAAACTTGTGCCATACCATACATCATGAAGCAAAAGATATGTCAATAATGAAATATAGAATCATGAACACAAAATCAACCAACTACATCCTGTGCCATATTGTGTGCCCACCATGTAGAAAATCCATGTAGATCAACCATGTACATCAATATCATAGAATCAGCCATAAGATATCATCAATGGAGTGTATAAACCATATTCCTCTACCAATATGCCAACAATGTGCCACATACAAGTGTCATATTACTCATGATATGCCTCCACCATGAATCAAGTGTCATAACCATGTATCTCAATCAATCAAGTGTCTCAACTATATCATCCCATATATCATGTACCAAAGTATATGCTAAACAAGTAATACAAATGGTGTACTTTAGCCAAGTACTATCATCCAGATACATATACCATCTATTAGTGCATCAATCATTTCACTAATCATGTATCACCACTTGTACCAAACAAGTGCATCAACCATGCACAAATGCCATAACAAGATGAACTGTAATCAAGATTTTTCCTCATGCATGTATGTCATATCTACCATAAAACATGTGCCAATTATACTGCTAGTTGGTGTACCAAAAAGTGTACCAATCATGCATCATCTATAGATCAAGCTATGACTCATCAATGATGTAGAGTATGACTACCTCATAAACTCATCAACTACATGTTCCACTATGTAGCCCATCTTCATGCACCAAGATATACAACAAATATGCTTCCAATAATACATCATAAGATATATCAATGAAACTCAAATATGTACCATCCATGCACCCCAATAGATCAACCTCAACCTCCATTCATTTCAACAAATACTAAGAATTCAATATGTATTGGAAGTGTTCCTTAATAGATCAATGACATCTCTAACTGGCATCATCATGATATATCTCATAACCAAAGTTCCATAACTTCACTATCATAGCTAGCATTGTTCTTCAATAAAGAAGTGTCTCAATCCACACTCTAGGATTAGTACCATTCATCCAGGATAGTATTTTAATGCTCAACCATATGTCACCACCATACATACATTTAATATGTATGTCAACACATAGTAATGAAAACCTACAACAAACAATGTCATACCCTACAACAAACCATATCAGACCCTACAAGACAGAGTTATACCATCATACCATAATGTAATTTATATGCATAGCCTTTTTCCCAAGGATTTACCACAGATACATGACCTGTTGCATAGACAAATCGCATATGTACGCAACCTATTCATAGGTCATCTCACGTATGTATGCGTTGTTACAATTGTAACTTCTGTATTCTTTTGAAGATGACAAACTTGAGATTCCCTTAAAGCTTCCATTCTACTCTGGTTGTTCAGTCTTCTTTACCCACTTCTAAAGGCATCCTAGCTTCTCAAAATGTGAGATCTGAGCTTCCATCTTTTCAAAAATGTCTTAGTTCCTAACTTCATGCCTTCTTCTAGTAATACTATATGAAGTCCTCATCATGGAATTTCTTCTTGTGTTCCAACAATCCTGGGATTTGTGACCAAATCCACTACAGCTGTAGCATCTCATTATGTGACAGTGAGAAGCAATGATGGAATTGTGTTCAAGGTATTCCTTTTTGCCAACATCATCACATCTAGAATAATTGCAAATAGAGGATTTTGGAGATTCTTAACCTTCATTGTGTTTGATGGATTTGTCTTCAAGATCTTCATCCTTGATTTGGTATGTCTCATCTAGTTTTATCCATAGATCCTTCGCGGTAGTGCATTGTCCCATGCTCTCTCTGATATAACATGAGAGTCCACTAAGAATGGTCTTGAGAGCCAATGCATCATTCTTCTTTTCTTACCTTTGAGATGCAAACTTTGACTTGTTCTTCAAAGGAACTAATCTCCCAATAGCTTCCTTCCAAATACCCACTCCTATTTCCTTCAGGTGCACTTTCATTTCTATTCTCCATGTATAATAATTTTCTTCATCAAGGATAGCAACTTCATCATCCATTTATGTGTCCATGGATCTCCTCCAATCTTGTTAAGGCTTATAGTGAAGGCCCTCTCTGATACCAATTGTTGGACACACTGACCACATTAAGAGGGGGGGAGTGAACAGTGTAGGGCTCTTTTCCCAAAACTTTCCCTTCACAAAACTCCTTAGTTAGCAATCACCATTTACTCAATACTTACTATTGTCATTTATAACCAGTGAAATGTGAACATGCATCGAAAACATATATCAAAAACATATATCATCAATACATCATCACCACAATGAACACAGAGAAAAGAAAATGTATGTACAAATTTATTTTTATTACGGACTACAATCCTTGGGTTATCAGCAACAAATGCATAGAGTACAACTCTACAAGAGAACCACCTCTACAATACAAGACTCAGCTTACATGACTCAGCACCAACTGAGAAGAGGAATCAATCCTCAATAGATACCAATATATCAATAGGTACATGACCTGTCAGTAGTGCAACACGCATATGTACGCGCCCTACCAGTAGTACATATCACATATGTATGCGACTAGTCTGTACTACAACTTGTGTATCACTTTTGTGTTACTTAGGGTTTTCTCTTGAAGATAAAATCAAATCCTCTGCAACCTTCAGTGACATTCAATTTTGTCTTTCACTGACCAATCTGAACCAATCACAACACATCTAATCTCTCCAACAACTTACTCATGATCCTTAACCATATAATGTGCATGCTACTCAATCATGAACAAGCAACCAATATACTATGGAAATCATATCATTACTAAACCATAAGAGTGTTTCTCACTCTATCAGTCAACCAACACAACCATATCACAACAACCATACCAATAATTCCTTAAGAATTCACCATACAATATGCAATATTATCCATCAAGACAACTAAGTAACCATACCAGAGTTTCTATAGAAGATCTGAGCCCATAGAGTGCATATCTGAAACTTGCTTCAGCCTTCAAGATCCTGATCATCATCTCACATCAAATTCTTCATGATTTCTTCATTGTACGCTATCTTTCCTCCTTCATCCCGCATATGTACATGATCTGTTTCACTGCAGCCCGTGTATGCATGCTCTATGGCCCACTGTTTCTTGTGTACTCCTTTAGAAACTAGGGTTTATGAACTTCCAAAACTTTCGCCATCAATATCTCAGACCTACGGAAACTTTGATGCATCCATGAGATCCTCCACACTCTCTCTCTCTCTCATAATAGATCTTCAATACATGCTCAAGAGATCCATTTCCACAAGATACCCTTGCCTCTTATTTATAGTCTCCAAGTAGCTTCCTTAGAATCTTCTTCTAGGTCACTTTGTCCACATAGCCACTTTGTCCACATAGCCACTTTGTCCACATAGTCACTTATGTCCAACTTTTCCCAATTTTCTACTTTTCCATGTATCCAATAACCACTTGACCACTTAAGCCATTTTCCTTTTTGGGGGGTTAACCACTTTCCATAATCAGAAAGTTCTCCATTTACTTTATTATTTGAATAATATTCCTTGACTTTGTCACTTCACTTTATTATTTAAATAATCTTCCTTCTTTGCAAGAACTTTTACTTCTTTGACCTTTTGGGGCTTCAAGACAACATATGAGGGTCCTTCAACTTCGTAAGGCCATAACTCTCAAACCGTGAGGAGTTATGTGATGTTCCACATAACACCGAAAATTGTATGACAAACACTATCCATATAGGATAGTTTCACTGACAAATTCTCTTATATTCATCTCATTATTCCACATTTAAGTATGGGTTCTCCAACCATACTTCTAGGATATCTCAATCGCAAAGAATCTTCTCGTGAGGGCTTCACCATAAGGGGACCACTTTGGAGTTCATCCATTTGTAAGACAATAATGAGTCATCTTTATATAAATCCAAATATGCATCATATATCAATGAAGACACAACGATCCATGTTCATCTATGTATGACATCATATGACAACATGAAATCATTCCATTCACATCAAGGATAATACATATTACATCAGTATGTTATGACAATACTTTGTTCCTTTGACATCAATCAATCAGTCAATCCACTCCTTTGACATCAATTATTTGACATCAATGACAACATGATGCAACAAATTCCACTTTTATATCTATTGCATGAAGAGGAAAATTTTGTGTGGCGCAATCCAACATGGGATCATGCATGTTACCTCACATGTTTCTGTGCAAATCAAAGTTTTAGTGTAGAATCTGCGCACTAGATTTTTGGAGTGGCATTTCTCAATAGTAGGCCAGGTATGTTACAAGTTTGTATCAGAGTGTTGTAACCAACTAGGAGGATGGGTATGTTAATGAATGGTATCAAAGAATTTTTTAGTGGTGGTAACATGGTACATTACAAATTGGTATCATAGCTCCAGTTTCAACACTGAGCCTACACGGGCTGATTATCTACTTAATGAAGAATTCAAACTGGTAAGTGGTTGAATTCGGAATTACAACATGGCCATGGTGCACATAAAATAAGAATTTGCAAGTGTGCGAATGAAATTTTTACATTGTGGGGTGCAGCGCTGGAAATGCGCAGAAAACAATGGTGCACAGTTGTGCGTACTAAAAATTTTGGGATGAGCAAAGAAAAAATGGTGGAGGATGTGAATAATGGATACGCAACGTATATGTTAAATATTGAAATCATGCATTGGTATGTTTTGAATACCATTGTGCGCATGAGCTTTAGAAGAAATAAAGAAATAGTAAAAGTGTATTTGGGTGAATTCCAAATGACCATAATTTATTGCGCAAGAATCAGAATTGTGGAAGGAAGTAGTCGATGGGAAAATTTTGGATAGAGGAGCCCAATTATCCACCCATAAAGTTTGAATTGGGATGCTAAAATCATACAAGCAATCAGAATAAAGGATTTTGTCAATATTGTGCAGATTTTTCATGAAGCTGTCATATGAATTTGTCTAAAAAATATTATTTCCTGCACATTTTGTAGAAGTAGAAAGTCAAAAGAATGGAATATGCACAAATAAATTATAGTCATGATGATGAATTCATAGGTTTATATATCAGTATGGGTATTGATTGTACACAATCCAAGGAGCATAAAAAATAAAAGGAGGAGCGCAAAAACTTGGTAGAAACCATGAAAGAGACTACAAAAAGATGTCCAAAGCTATAAATATGATAATGAGATTCTTATGAAAGCCAAGGAGCATCAATATGACTTCAGTATAAAGTTGATGCAAATCTTGGAAATAATAGAAAATAAAATGGATAAGGAGACAGAGTTAAGTAAGTCAAGAAGTCGTAAGTCTCATGATGAGAGAAGAAAAACAATAAGTGTTGATAGGAGTCACAATTAATCACCAAATGATCCATTTAGGAAAGAATGCATTAGCTCAAGTCCATCTCCTGTCAAAAATCATAAGAGAAGAACAGGGGTGGACAAGATACAAGGAGAAATGAATAATATCAAGCCTCCTACCTTTGATGGTGAGCAAAAGAAAGATGAAGATTTAGAGACCTGGTTGTTGGGCATGAGAAAGTACTTCCACCTCCATAATTATTCTATGCAGGAAGAACGGAGAATTTCTATCTATCAACTAAAGGGAAAGGAATCAATGTGATGGGATAAATTCCTACAAGTATAACACATTGATGAGAATAAGGTTGCTTGAAGTCTGTTTAAAATGTATTTTCAGAAGAAATACTTAACCAAGTGATACTATGAGAAGACAATGAAGGAGTTATTTTAACTCAATCTTCAGAGTATGACAATAGATGAGTATGAAATAATATTATTAGAACTAGTGAAATATGTTTCATTCATCAAGGAAGAGCAAGTTAAAATGCAGGGGTAACTAAGTGGGCTTCCATCATTTATAAGTGACAAGATACAATATGATGACCCCCATACATTAGAGGAAACCATAAGGTGAGATAAATGTCTCTATGATCACCAAATGGGAACACCGACTTTTGAAAAGGCTTGCGAAGACAATAAGAAAAGAAAGATGGAATAGAGGAAGAAGAGGGCTAAGCCACCATTTTTCATAAATACTTCTCAAGGTTAGAAAACTCTCAAGGAGGCTAGAATGACTGACACAATGGGGAAAAGACAAAGGCAATGACCTATTCAGTTTTTGTGTTGTGCGGGATACCACATGTACACAAATTTCCCTCATAGAGGTGAAAAAGTGAGGACTATTAACAATCCATATCAAGCAATGACAATTGAAGACAATGGAAACAATGCACCAAGGATCCATGCAGTTGTGGATAACAAGCAAGTTGATTTTTAGTCACACATGATTGAACTGGATGGTAAGATTAATGGCCAACCCATTTCTATTTTAATTGATTCAGGAGATAGTCATAGTTATATAGATCCTAATATGGTGGAAATATTCCAATTGCAAAGAAGAAAGCTTGGAAAATCTTGGTTGGTGAAGTTAGCTAGAGGAGAAAAAAGGAAAATTAATGAGATGGTTAAGGCATGTCCAATGGATATGAATGGGCTCAACGAAAATGATTATTTGAATATCATACCTTTGGGATATTATGATTTCCTCATTCATATAGATTGGTTCGACAAACATCATATCGTTATAGACTGTTACAAACTTACAATAAGGAATTTACTTGCTTAGATGAGGAAGGAAAATTAAGAATGGTTAAAGGTATTCCAAGAGTTGTAACTATCCGAGAAGTTTCAACCTTGCAATTGAAGAAAATATTCAAGAAAGGATTACAAGTATTTTTAGTACACATGGAAGAGACACCTAAGGATAAAGTTCCAAATGTTGAAGAATGCACAATACTAAAATAATTTGAATATGTCTTTAAAGAAATACTGGGGTTGCCACTGAAAATAGATATTGATTTCTCTATAAATATGATGCCTGGAGGAACACCCCTATCCAAGACACCTTATATGATGAGTACACTAGAGATGAAGGAATTGTAGATGCAACTTGAAGAGAAACTAAATAAGGGTATATATGCCTAAGCATGTGACCTCGGGGTGCCCAAGTATTGTTTGTGAAGAAGAAGGATGGTACATTGAGGCTTTGTATTGACTTCAAGAAGTTGAAAAAAGTAAAAATAAAGAACAAGTATTATTTTCGAAGGATAGATAACCTCTTTGACTAGCTGATGGGTGTAGAGATATTTTCCAAGATTGATCTCAAATCTAGATATCACCAAGCGATAATTAAAGATGAAGACCTCAACATTAGTTCCATTTGGGTCATCAAATGCACCAACTTCCTTTATGTGTTTAATGAATGGTATTTTTAGATAATATCTAGCTAAGTTTGTCATTGTATTTTTGGATGACATACTTATTTACTCAAATTCTGAAGAAGAACATGAGCAACAATTGAGGATGGTTTTGTAGGTATTGAGAGAACATCAATTTTATGAAAAGTTGAGAAAGTTCCCATTTTAACAGAGGAATATTCATTACTTCGGTCATATCATTTCAGAGGAAGAGATATTTGTGGACTCAGAGAAGATAAAAACCATTGAAGGATGGCCAACACCAAGGAATGTTGTAGAGGTGAGGTCCTTCATAGGACCTTCAAGGTACTACATATGGTTTATTTAAGGATTCTCAAAGATTGCACACCCAATTACATCCTTGCAAAATAAAGGTGCATGATTTGAATGAACTCTAGATTGTGTAAGGATTTTTCATCACTTGAAGAGTTTGTTGACAAGTGAGCCAATTTTGAGAATTGTTGGCACTAATGAAGACTTTTTCATGTGCACGGATGCATGCAAGGAAGGGATGGGTGGATTCCTTAGTCAAAATGGGCATGTGGCATGCTATGAATCAAGGAAATTAAAGGAGCATGAAAAACATTATGCTACTCATGATTTTGAATTGGAAACCATAATGCATGCATTCAAGATGTGGAGGCACTACCTCATGGGAAAAATATTTGAGTTGAGCCACCGTGGTTTGAAATATTTGTTTGGGCATGTAAGTTTGAATGCTAGACAAATAAAATGGTTGGAATTTCTCAGTGAGTATGACCTTGATATGAAGCATATAAAAGTTAAAGAGAATAAGGTGGTTGACACACTCAGAAGAAGGGTGCATGAGATGCATGCTACAACCATTAGCATGTAAAATTCATATTTTTGTGTCACAATTTTAGAGGTTTCCAAATCAAATTAGTGTTATGTAGAAATAAAGGAAAATTTACAACAAGGTAAATTGAAATAGAAATTTGAAGGTTAGGAGCTAAAACATGATGGAATCCTCATGTATAGCACATATTTTATGTGACAAATGATTAGGAAATGAAAAAATTGTTGGTTATGGAGCCTGATTATCTTCCTGATTCATAGGTTTGTTTCAGTCATGCTTGGACCCCATTTCCTAACGGGGGGTGTCGGGTGGCTTTGACCCCCACAAATATTGCCAGGGGGGGAGGCGAAAATTTTTGTAGCCCCCCTCTAGAGATGGATTCGAGGACAATGCCCCCAAAGAAAAATATTGGGAAAATTTTCCTTGTAAAATATTGTAATTTAATAGTCAATCTAGAACATTCATTATAAGTTTGCAGATTTGATGGTAGAAGTTGCTTTTAAGGTTTTTTTTCCCTAGAAGGAAACCCTCTGTTATGAGGGAATTGTATTGCAGCTTTGTATTATCATGAATATTTTATTCTGAGAGAGGAGACTACAACAAAAAGAGGATGAGGTTACATCGGTTGAGTTGTAGGTTATGTCCCTTCATTTTGTTGGATAATAAAAGCAAGGACCTAAAATTTTTTCTGATGGATGTAGCCCACACTAGGTGAAACACGTATATATGTGTCTCTATTTATTGTTTATATTTTGTATTTTATTTTATTCCTCCACGATCCTATTTTTATAACAACTGGTATCAAAGCGAAAGGTAACTCACAGGAAATTTTAGGGTCGAGAAATCTAACGACCAAAAATACCAATTATGGAAGATGCAGATGGAAGATTATTTATTTCAGAAGGATATATTCCTACCATTGGGAGGAATAGAAAACAAGTCGATGACCATGATGTAAAAATTCCAATACACTTAATGTATTTCCTCTGATTCTTTTGATCTAACAATTATATACCATTGTTAAATACATAATCACTTATACTAATATTCTTGCGGAAAATTAAACCACAATCACAAAGTGAAATATCAAGAACACATAACACAGAATTTTTTTCGGGAAAGCATAAAGCTAAAAACCCCACTATCATATATTATGTATATCATGGATCATGAAAAAATCTCATACAAAACTCTAATACAAGAACTCTCAGTACAATACAATCATCTCACATTGTCATACAAAAATTGACAAATTCATGTGCCAATATTCTGTCTCCAGATAGCCTACCTCCTCTAAACAATCGATGCAATAAGGATTCTCACAATGAATTCAAATTGCCTAGTTTTCACATGCTCATGAGCATATCCACTGCATGTGTGATTTCATGAGTGCACTTCACTTAAATCACAACTGATAGCCAAACTATCCCTTTCACCTGTTATCTCAACTGGGTCTCCACTGGATCTGACATGCATGTAGTTAACTATGGAAAATATTTAGTTGCATGTGAGTTCACTGATTTGAATTAATTAATAATTAATTCACTGAACTCTCACTAGTGTAAGTTCAGTTACAACTAGTACAACTGGGATTAACTCACTTAACTTAGTTAAACTACTTTACAACTCTCATAACTGCACTTATAACCCTGTTACAACTTTAAGTCACCTCCATGTCTTACCAGTCAAACTTTGAACTCGAATTTCCCATAGTTAATTGATTTTCCATTTCAGTTAATTATTTCAAGTAATTATGAGATAATAGATTAATATTTATTGTCAAATTTATTTAAGGGAAAAGTAAATTAGGCACATGTTTCTTATTGAATTTTCAACACTCCCTCTCAATAAGAAAGTGATTATCCTTCACCCCAATCCTGTCTCTATGATATTCAAATTTTTTCTTGGTGAACACCTTCGTCAGAATGTCTGCATCCTGATATTCCGTAGGAATGTATTAAAGCAATATGATTTCTGCTGCACACAATCTCTGAGATGATGATACCATATATCTATATGCTTAGATCTATCATGAAACATAGGATTAATCGAGAGTTTAATGCAACTCTGATTATCACAATGAATCACCATTGGATCTAAATGAGAACCAAACAAACCAACCAAGATATTTCTCATCCAAATAGCCTCACATGTAGCTTGACTCACTGCCATGTATTCTGCTTCCGCTAAACTAAGTTCCATAGATCTTTGTTTCCTGTTGTACCAAGAAACAGTTGTAGATCTGATAATAAAGATCCCCCCTGATGTGCTCTTTCTGTCCGTTGGGATACCTGCCCAATCTTCATCCGTGAAGCCATGTAAATTCACCCCATCCATCTATTTGTACCATAATCCATACTCAGATGTGCCCTTCAGATATCTCAGGACATGCTTACCCACCTTCCAAAAGAGTTTGGTAGGATTAACCATCGCTTGAATTAGTTGGTTAAGCCCATAGCAAATGCATGGTCTCATGTTCACTAAATACATTAGTGAACCCACTAATTGTCGATAGACAGTAGCATCCACTACCTCTCCAGAAGTAGCATCCTCTTTCCTCCAGTTTCCTGGAAGACGAGTATCCATGAGTTTGTAGCCCTCCATGTGAAACTTACCCAGTATCTCCCTTGCATACTTTCCTTGAAACACAAAAGTTCACCATCTCGCTGCCATATTTCCAATCCAAGGAAATAATGAAGAAGGTCCAAATCCTTCATATTGAACTCCTTTGCAAGGTCCTCCTTGCATGAGTGTATCAACTGCTCATCATCAGTCAGTATTAAATCATCAACATAAAGAAAAATAATGAAAATCTTACCATCCACCACAATTTGGTATAGGTTTGCATCTTCTTCACTTTTGGTGAAGCCCAATCTGGTGAAATAGCTGTCTATCCAAGTGTACCAAGCACGGGGTGCTTGCTTCAGCCCATATACTGCTCTCTTGAGTCTGAACACATGTGACTCCCTGTCAAAGGTATCAAAACCTTCTGGATGTTCAATGTACACTTCTTCCTCAATGATCCCGTTGAGGAACACAGTTTTTACATCGATCTGATGAATGAGCCAGCCCATCTGCGTTGAGAGTGCAAGGATGGATCTTATGGAAGAGTACCTTGTGATAGGTGAAAAGGTCTCATCATAATATATCCAATCGATCTATGAGAATCCTCGGGCCACAAACTTGGCCTTCTATTTCTCCACACTCCCATCAACAACTTGCTTTACCTTGTAGATCCATCTCGAACCTACCACTAATTTTTCAACCGGTCTTGGGAAAATTTCCCATGCACTATTTTTTAAAATGGAGTCATACTCCTCCACCATACCATCAACCCAAGTGGGATCCTGCACTGCTTCCTAAAAGGAAGGTGGTTTGGTCACAATACATTTTCTCATGAGATCCATGTATCCAGCAAATCGATCAGGATACTGTCTCTATCTGCGCTGTGAAGTAGGGGCTCCTACATTTTGTGCAGCATCTAGTCTCAATCTTCCAGCTTTCGTGGTGCACTTTCTACCATTTATGACGGATGGCTCTACTTGAGTGGTTTCCTCCACTCCATGAACCTCCTCATGTGGCTAATCCACATCTTGAGACTCATCTTTGGGAACCGACAGTTCCTCCTCTGCATGCAAGTCTAGCTCCCTCTCAAGTGATAACCGCATGGCTTTCCCCTCATCAAATTTTATATCTCGTCACATAACAGTCATCTTACTGTTAGGAAAATACACACGATAATTATGGGGTGTTTCTGTCTACCCCACAAATATCCCAACTTCAATGGTCGGTTCCAGCTTCTTCTTGGAATCCTTGGTCACATGCACATAAACAGATGAGCCAAAAATTTTAAAATGAGAAACATCAAGTTTCTTACCAGTGAAAGCTTCTTCAGGTGTACTCATGCCAAGTATTCTATGAGGACAAAGGTTTTTCACATAAACCGCAGTATTGCATGCTTCTGCCCACAAATGCATTGGTAGGCCCTGATCATGCAACATCACTCATGCTACACCCATGATCGTTTTGTTCTTTCTCTCTGTGACCCCATTTTGATGTGGTTTATGAGGAACTGTAAGTTCTCTTTGAATTCCTTCTCTGCTGCAGAAATCTTTGAATTCATTAGAGATGTATTCTCCACCACTATCGCTCCTTAGAGCCTTCACTTTCTTCCCTGACTCTTTCTCCACCAATTCTTTAAACTCACAGAACTTTGAGAATGTTTGATCCTTCTTCTGCATGAAGAATATCCAACATTTATGAGAAAATTCATCAACAAAAGTAACATAATAATTATGTTTTTTTGTTGAAGAAAACGAGAATAGTCCACACACATTTGTGTGAATTCTCTCCAGGATCACTGAAGCACAGTTCTCCTTTTCATGAAAGGTGGAGTTTACATACTTCCCCAGGGTGCACCCCTTGCACTAATATAACTAAGAAAGTGTTACCATTGGAAGTCCAGTAGATATTTGTTGCATGATCTTCAAGGATCCATGACCCAATTTCTTGTGCCATAATTCACCCTCGTCCCATCTCACCACTTTTTCTGCCTTGCCCATCATGGCACCACAGCCATCTACCTCTAGCATGTAGAGATTCGTAACTCAAATCCCTATCTTCTTGACTTGAACCATTAATTTATGTCGCAGGTAGGGTTTTCCACCGCTGAAAACAACGTCATAGCCTCTGTCCTCCAACATTGCGACTGAAACCAAGTTTTTCTTCAGACCTGGAACATCCATAAAAATTTTCAATTGAAATGGTTTACCTGACTCCCTATGAAAGGTAATGGTACCAATACCAGTCTCACTGTATCATCCATCGTTGACCATCTCTATATGTATTCTGATATCTTTCTCCTCCAAGTCACTGAAAGACTCTTTATCTCCCGTCATGTTGAAGGAAGCGCCACTATCGAAATACCACACTGATCCAAATGCACTTGAAGCCATGCATGCGATCAAAGAGAAGTCAAGTTCAAATTGTGAGACAAGAGCCTCACCAATTGCAGCTCCAACAACCATCTTGTTCTTCCTCTTCTGCGGATAGTTAGTAGCGAGATTCCCATGTTCGTGACAGTGAAAACACTTTACTTTGGATAAATCCAGCTTCTTGACTTTAGACTCAAATTTTGAATGTAATTTCTTCCCTTTCCCTTTCCTTGCCTTAGCAGTCAAAGCATAATCCTCTTCATCATCACGCTTTGATGAAGATCCATCTCTGGTGTTTCGCCTGAACACCTCTTGCACTAGATCCAACCATAGTCGTTCCCAATTTGGAAATTTTTCCCTTCCATTGACAAAGTCTTGATAACTGTGCCAACTCTTAGAAAGTCCTAGGAGAGCCAAGATCACCAAATCATCAACAACAACTATTATTCCCACACTTCCAAGCTCATCCTGACATTGGACAAACTTCGTGAGATATTTTGGAATGGAGTCGCCCTTCTCCATCTTGATCTTCCTGAGTTTATCTTTGAGCGCCAATTTCCTATGGTCGTTGTTGTTTTGGAATAGATCCGTCAAAACCTTCCACATTGCATGTGGTGTGGCTTTCCCATTGAGACTTGAGACAATGTGGTCTCGTACTCCCTCCAACAATATCATCCTCGCCTTTGCCACTTTCTTTTTCCATGCATCAAGATATGCATTGTATGTCACATCTGGCTTAAGAGCATCTTTGTCAATGTATTCCTTCAAGCCATTGTCTTCGAGTACTGCTTCCATCCTGTCCTTCCAAGGAATGTAGTTCGAGATTCCCTCGAGTGCATACTCCAACCTCAAGCCATTGAAAGACATTTTTATCTTGAATCAACTGTAGCACCAAGAAACTTCCTTCTTCAAATTTGAATGTTATCCAACCACAAACTCAATTGTTGCAATTCTTCTTGCCCTGGGAGGTTTGCACCTGACTAGTTACTAGCATGAGGGAAGTTTGCACCTCACATGTGTATAGCCTGTGAACTGTTTGAGAGAGTTCACACTGTAATGCACTGTGGGGTGAGGGAGGTTCTCACCTCTCCTTTAAGAATCCTACAAGAATATTAATGAATTTCTCACCTCTCCTTTGAGTAGGGTGCAAGAATTTATGCTCCTATAAAAGTGTGAAGTTTTCAGTACTAAGGTTCACACCCTACCAGAGATGGGACCTACGAAAAGACTATTATTTTCACACCTCACTTGTGTGGCTCCCTGGCTTTGATACCATGTAGAAATTTCAATAAACTTAATGTATTTCATGTGATTATTCTCATCTAACAATTATATACCATTGTTAAATACAAAATCGCTTCTACTAATATTCTTGCAGAAAATTAAACCACGATCACAAAGTGATATATCAAGAACACATAACACAAAAGTTTTTTTGGGAAAGCGTAAAGCTAAAAACCCCACTATCATATATTATGTATATCATGGATCATGAAACAATCTCATACAAAACTCTAATCCAAGAGCTCTTAGTACAATAGAATTGTCTCACACTGTCATACAAAAATTGACAAATTCATGTGCCAATATTCTGTCTCCAGACAGCCTGCCTCCTCTCCACAATCTCTGTAATTAGAATTCTCACAATGAATTCAAATTGCCTAGTTTGCACATGCTCATGAGCATATCCACTGCATGCGTGATTGCATGAGTGCACTTCACTCAAATCACAACTGATAGCCAAACTATCCCTTTCACTTGTTATATCAATTGGGTCTCCACTAGATATGACTTGTATGTAGTTAACTGTGGCGAATCTTCAATTGCATGTGAGTTCACTGATTTGAATTAATTAATAATTAATTCACTGAACTCTCACTAGCGTAAGTTCAGTTACAACTAGTACAACTGGGCTTAACTCACTTAACTGAGTTAAACTACTTCACAACTCTCATAACTACACTTATAACCCTATTACAACTTCAAGTCAATTCCATGTCTTACGAGTCAACCTTTGAATTTGAATTTCCCATAATTAACTGATTTTCCATTTCAGTTAATTATTTCAAGAAATTATGAGATAATAGATTAATATTTATTGTCCAATTTATTTAAGGGAAAAGTAAATTAGACACATGTTTCTTGTTGACTTTTCAACACATGAATGATGAAGAATGGGAGGTTCTTGACATAAATTCTCTAGGAACGATACGATTGAGCCTAGAAGCATCGGTGGCTTTCAATATTTCAAAAGAAAATTCAACAAAGGAGTTGATGGACGCATTGGATAAACTGTATGAAAAACCCTTAGTTTCCAATCAGGTATTTCTAATGAATAGATTATTTAATATGAAGATGTTAGAAGGTGGGTCTGTTGCAAATCATTTAAGTGAATTTAATATGATTACTAATCAACTAAGTTATATAAAAGTGGATGTTGATGATGACATCAATGGTCCTCTAATATTGTTCTCATTGCCAGAAAGCTTGAATGGTTTGTTCATGGTTGTAAGTAACTCTCTCTTTGGTTCAAACACTCTAAAATTTGATGATGTTGTTGGTGTTAGCCTTAGCGAGGAAATGCAATGAGAAGACACAACTAAAACATCAGGTAATGCATTGACTATGGAGAACATATGAAAATAAAAGGATATAACAAAGTGATCAACGATTCATGGAAATTCTAGGAAGGGCAGATCCAATTCCATACTGGGAAAGATAGAGTGATGGAATTGTGGGAAGAAAGGACATTTTAAGAAACATTGTAGATCTCCAAAGAAGCAAAGAGAGGGACAGTAGGAGAAAAGTCAAGAAGCAATTGTAACAAGTGATGTGTTACAAGATTCTTTAATTATTTATGAAGAAAATATTTTTGAGTCTTGGGTAATAGATTCAAAGGTTTCATCTCATGCCACACCCCATAGGAAACATTTTCTAGATTATGTTAAAGGTTATTTTGGACAAATTCATTTGGGTGATGATGCACCATGAAAAATTGTTGGAATGGGTAAGGTACAAATAAAGAAAATGAATGGAAACCAGTGGTTGTTCAAAGAGGTAAGACATGTTCTAGTTCTAAGGAAAAATCTAATTTCAACATGGCATTTGGAAAGTGAATTTTGTATATCCATATTTACAGATAAGGCATGGAAGGTCACCAAACGATCATTGGTGATAGCAAAAGGAGAGAAGGTAGCTACATTGTATTTATGTATTGGTAACACTGATTCTTCTATCTCTTTAGCTTCTACATGAGTGTATACGTCATTGTGGCATCATAGGATTAGAAACATGAGTAAGAAGGGGATGCAAATATTTCACAAAAGAATTTTTTTCCATATCTTAAACAAACTGATTTGGATTTTTGTGAGCATTATGTTTATGGAAAATAGAAGAGAGTCAAATTTCTCAAAGTCGTAAAAGAAAAGAAGATTGAAATATTAGATCTTTTGAATATAGATGTATGGGGACCAGATCAGGTACCATTTCTTGGTGTATCTCATTATTATGTTACTTTTATTGATGATGCAACTAGAAAAACATGGGTTTATTGCATTTGACAAAAATATGATTTTTTTGACACTTTTACAAAATGGAAATATTTAGTTGAGAATGAGATAGGAAAAAGGTTGAAGTGTCTCAAATAAGACAATGGGAGTGAATACTGCAACAAGGCATTTGATGATTATTTTTCATACCATGGGATTCATAGAGAGAAGACAATCCTAGGAACACCACAAGAAAATGGTGTGTCAGAAAGGATGAGGAGGACAATCATGGAGTGTGCAAGGAGTATGAGATTGCATGTAGGGTTTCCTTTACAGTTTTGGGAAGATGTTGTAGATATTTTTATTTATTTTATAAACAAAGGATATTCAAGTTCTTTGGATGCTGAAATTCCAGAGGAGGTATGGATAGGTAAAAACGTAAACTATTCATTTTTGAAGACTTTCGGTTGTGAAGCATTTGTCCATATTGATAAAAAAAATAGAACAAAGCTTGAGGGAAAATATAAGAAATGTACCTGTATTGGATACAATGTTAATGATTTTGGTTATTGCTTATGGAATCATGAAAATCACAAAATCATTAGGAGTAGAGATGTCATATTCAAAGAGAAGGTCATGTACAAAGATCAGTTCCAGAGAAAGTAACGGGAAAGAGAAAAAATAGAGTACATAGTGCTTGACGAGATCACTGAAAAATAAATTCCAAAGGCACCAAAATATAAAAATGTATAACAAAAGGAGCAACAGGAACATCAAACTCCTACAAGAGTTCTTAAAATATCTACAAGGTTAATTAGACCCCCTAAACAATACTCTCCTTCATTGTATTATTTATTTTTGACTGATTTTAGTGAACCGGAATGTTATACAGGTGGACACTAAAAAGAAGTGGGAGCAAGGAATGAAAGAGAAAATGGATTCCTTGGTAAATAACCAGACTTGGGATTTGGTTCAGTTTCCTGTAGGAAAAGAGAATTGCAAAATAAATGGGTGTACAAGTTGAAGGAAGAAGATGGAGGAAAAAACAGTACAAGGATAGACTTGTTGTAAAGGGGTTTGCACAAAAGAAAGGTATAAAATTTGATGAAATATTTTCTCTTGTTGTTAAAATGAATTCAATTAGGAGTATTTTAAGTCTTGTGGAAATAGAATATTTTCATCTTGAACAATAAGATGTAAAAACAAATTTTCTCCATGGGGATTTGCAGGAAGAGATTTATATGAAGTAGCCATAGGGGTATGAGGTCAATGGAAAGGAGAATTTCGTATGTAGGTTGCGTAAGAGCTTGTATGGCCTAAAGCGAGCTTTAAGGCATTGGCATTTGAATTTTGACAGGTTTATGACAGAACATGTTTATAGTAGATGTCATCTTGATCACTTTGTTTATTTTAAAAGGATAGAAAATGGAAGTTATACTATCTTGCTATTGTATGTAGATGGCATGATTGTTGTAGTGTCTAATATGCAGGATAGAAATGTGATCAAGAATAAATTATATAATTCATTTGCGATCAAGTATTTGGGTGTTGCAACAAAAATCCTTTGTATGAGAATAACAAGAGACAAGAAAAATTGCAAATTAACATTGTCTGAGGGTGAGTACATATAGAATATGTTGGAGAGGTTTAGAATCAAGAATGGGAATGAAAGGAATAACAAACTGAATACAATAACACAGAGATGGGAACAACAACAAATATATCCAGTGAACAATGACTTCTATTGAATAAATAAAATAGGTTGAAACTGTAAAACTGCAGAACTAGAAACAACTTGCTCGAATAGTGGTACATATATGTCAGAAGAGATTTGTCTTGATACATGAATACATATGATAAGAATGATTACAATGAGGTTCAAGAGGATTTTTTAACATTACTCATGAATTCCAAAACCCTAGACATCCAAAAACCTAACCCTGGGAGATGAAATGCCAAAAGTTATGTGGGCCCCTATGGGTAAGTTGGTACCAAAACTTCCCAGGGTCATAAATTTTGCATCTGACCTATTTTTTAGGTGCGTGCTAGTCCGTTAGAAAGGTATTTTAGAGAAATACACATTATTGCATCAAACTCTTTCACCGTCTACAGTTTGACAATGGTGCGCAAAAAAAACACTATTTAGGGCCCCAAAATGGCCTTGGAAGTACATAAAGATGTGTTGACATGAAAAATTACAAAATAAGATAGTTGGATTAGGTTGGAGGCCACCAATATCCATATAGAATATGTGTAGGGATTCAAAAATCCCCATAAGTGTAGAACCCACAATTACAAAGAAGTACAAAAGAATTTGTTTAACTAAAAATTGTCAAGAGGAGCCATTTGGAATAGGTGGGTGGCCACCAATATCCACATGGATTAGTCCTCCCCCCTTAGGAATAAATGGTCTCCATTGCGTTGAGTTCCCCCATCAGGTTAGGAAACTTCTGTTGAATTTGGCCCTGGGTGAGCCACTTGCCTTGGTGTAGGATTTTCCCTGCCTTAACAACCCTATAAAGATGGATCCTCTGTTGGCGAGTGCCCTTGACCTATGTGTCCACTATCTAATCAGTGGATGATTATTCCATGCAGACAGTGTCAATCTATATTGGTGTAAATTTTTCTGGGATCTATGAGGTGTCCAATAATGATGGAAAATATGGTTGAAGGAGGTCCACATTGAAAACTGGGTGCAAGCCAAGGAAGGGTGGAGTGTTGAGCTCAAAATCATGGATACCTGCAACCTTGGTGATAGTGTAAGGCCCATAGAGAAGTGAACAAAGATTATGATGGGGCCCTGTAAGGCTCTCTTTCTACAAATGTAACCAGACCTTGTCTCCCACTTGAAACTAGTGTGATACCTGGTGTTGATCATGGCATTGCTTGTACTTAGCATTGAATTTCTACAAAATATCATGGACCTGTTGGTGGATGTGTTGAATTCTCTCAATGAATCTGGTGGATTTTTCGGCCTCAGACTGAACATGGGAAGATTCTTCCTATGTGGTTGCAAGAGGTAGTGCAACATCAATGGGACCTAAGAGTTATAACCCCAGTCCTACTTGAAATGGGATATGTTTGGTGGATCTATGGAGAGCCATGTTGTAGTTGTGTTGAAAATAGGCAAGACTCTCATCCCATGTTCGCGAATTCTTAGATTTGTACATGCACAGGATGTGAAAAATCATTCGATTGATGACCTATATCTGGCCATAAATTTCAATATGGAAAGCAATGGATTTATTGATCTTGGTGTCCAATAGTGACTAGAGACTCGACCAAAATGTGTTGAGGAACCTGTTTTCCCGATTTGAGGTGATGATTTGGCATATCCCAAAATTGACCCACACCCGTTCAAAGAAGAGCTTCACAGTATCTGCTGTTGTGATTCTCTTCTTGTAGGCTGTGATAATGGCCATCCTTGAACACTGATAAACCACCACAAATAAACAATCATTGTCATGCCTCGTGGACAGAAGGCCAGCAATGTAATCCATCGAGATTGATTCCCAAGAACTCTCAGGTGTAGGAAGAGGATTGTATAATCCTTACTTCTTGATGGTTATCTTGGAAAGGGCATACGAAGTGGAAGATCTGATATACTTGTTCACGTATTTTCAAATTTTTGGCCAATAAAAATGTTTCTTTAGCATAGAAACCATTTTCTCCATGCCAAAATGTCTTGCCATCCAACTATAGTGAGCCTCCCAAATTAGATTTGCACACTCGCTTGTGGGAACATAGAGGTGGCCCAGATAGAATAACAATCCATCCTATATCTGAAAATTGATGGCATTCGCTCCTATACCCAAGAGATGATAGGTGGTGGAGAAGTCAGTGTCACACTGAAAAAGTTGGGACCACTCATATGCCTCATGCCCACAAGAAGGGAGTATTGTGGTGAGTGAAACAATAGGAGGGTGACTGAGGTAGCCAACGACACGATTTGTGCTCCCTGTTTTATACTTGATATTGAGATGGAACTGTTGTAGGTATGTCGACCAATTTTGATGACATTCATTCTAAAACTTCCCCTATGTTTGTATGAACTACAGAGGCTTGTGATCAGTTTGGATGATTGTCTCCTTTCCCAGAATGTAATGTTTCCACTAACGACAGGCTTGCACAATGGAATACATTTCTTTGTCATAGGTGTGGTATTTTCAAAAAATATATGAGAGTGTCTCACTATGATATGCTACTGGATGACCATGTTGAGTGAGAACTGCATCGACAACATTGTCAGAGGCATCAGTATCAATATTGAATGGTTGTTCCAGATCAGGTACGGAGAGTACTAGAGCTGAGCAGAAGTGATACTTCATATAATCAAATGCTCATTGTTGTGCCTTCTCCCATGCGAAATTTTCTTTGCTACCGCCCTAGGTTACTTGGCTGAGGGCCCATGCAATATGGGAGATTCCCAACATGAACCTTTGGTAGAATTTGGCAAGTCCCAAGAAGATCTAAAGCTCGGTTAGTGTGGTCGGGGTTGGCCAGTCACAAATGTCTTGGATCTTAGCTGGATCCACATGTACCCCATGGTAATAAACAATGTATCCCAAGTATTGGACCATGTTCATGCCAAAGGAGATTTTTTCCAGGTTGGCATATAGCTTGTGCTGTCACAGAGTGCCCAAACCTATTGAATATGTTGCATGTGCTCCTCCCAAGTTCTGTTAAAGATGAGGATGTCATCCATATATACCACCAAAAAATAGTTGGTGAAGGGTCTCAATACATCATCCATCAATCTCATGAAAGTTTTTGGTGCATTTGTTGATCCAAAGGGCATGATCATGCATTCTAAGAGACCTTTGTTAGATTTGAAATTTGTCTTCCATACATCATTTGGTTCAATGGGAACCTACTGGTAGCTAAAATTTAGGTCAATCTTGTTGAAGAACTTTTCCCCCTTGAGTTGGTCAAAAGGTCATCAATTCAGGGAATTGGATACCAATTCATGACTCTGATTTTGTTTAGTGCTCTGATTTAATGTGCCTATTCACTCTAAGTGAAGGTTTCCCTGAGCCTTTGCCTCTCCAATTTTGTAATGTCATTGAGTAATAATACAAAGTGTCTATGTGTCACTGACTTGTTTGTAATTTTCTCCTGAGCATAATAAAATTCCCATTTAAATGATGATATATGTGAGTTAACACATTTTCTTCTTTGGGTATTTTTCTTATGAGTTGGAGTTCTCTATGCATTCTTTGTTGAAGTAAAATTTTAGCATGTAGCACCTACGCATATAGTTTATTATTGTTGGGCACATTTTCGACTTGTCAGGGAATTTTCCTTTGCCCATAAGTCATAGATGTATTATATCTTGATGTATTGGGTTGTCATGGTGTTTGTCAACTTCCCACAAACCATATACATGTTTTCACAATTCACCTACTATCAATTTCACCCTCTACGCATTTTTCTCTCTCCATGAATTGTCAAGTCACCCTACTAGAAACATGATGGAGTCAATCCTAGAAAACTCACCTTTTAAGACCCTTCCTCAAGAAATGTTTTTTGTGAATTTGAAAATCACACTAGAGGCATTGGTTCCAAGTTCATGAGGAAACTGGGATATGATAGCCAGGGGATAGGAAAGGAATCCCAAGGTATTTTGACTCCCATTTTATCTCGATAGCGGCCCAAGCATGAAGGCATAGGATTCAATGGACAAGAATCAATAACAAGTGCAATTCAAACCACTTTCGTCAAGGCAAGAGGAATAAAAAAAGATGTCATTCTTGTGGAGGAAATGGAAGATGGAGAAGGAGTGTGCAACAAGACACTCAAATCTGCTTGTAGAAACTTGGAAGAGGGAAGAAAATAGATGATTTTCCCATCCATATTAGCTCCAATTCTTGGGGGACGAAGCAACCAAGCATCATCAAAGACCAAAAATGTATGGGTTAGTTTGTTTTTGTTGCAAGAAAAGGGGTCATAAGGCTAGTGATTGTTGGAACTATAGAAGGAAAAGTATCCCATGTAGGAACTATTGTCACTAAGTCATATTGACTGGACATTGGGAGGCCAAATGTTGGAGGTTTCATTCAGAACTCCATCCCAAGAACTAGACAACCACGAAGAAATATCAAAGGCATGGTCAAGGGGAAAAAGTAGTTGTTGGAACTTACAACTGAAGGAGTAGTGGTAGTCCAACAACCTATTACAATAGTTAATGTCATACACAACCATGAGAAGAACAACAATGTTTTTCCAAAGGCAAGCCCTACTCATCTCTTAAATTCTATCCTACAAAGGAGGCATAATTTCTTTGAGATTTTCCAAAGTCTTCTTGTTGATCAAATAAGAATATTGAAGGGAGTTAAAGATTTTGGGGACCAAAATACTACAAATGGATAGGTTTGATCCAAATTGGAGTCTCACCCAACATACTTTGTGAAATTGTAATTATTATTATTTATTTACATTTCTATTTTAGGAAAAATTAGAAGTGGAAACGAACCATGTCACGATTGGAATTCCAAAGTAAACGCATTAAAAAAATGATCCTTGAAGAAAAGAGATGAATGGAAGGGATACACAAGGAGAAAAAGGGAAGGAAAATAGTAGAAATAGAATCTCTAAGAGGAAATTATAATTGATGTTGGGTGAACAAAGGATATAATGTCCATGTTCACTCTAGGTGAAGGTGTCTCTGAGCCTTGGCCTCTGTAATTCTTCACTTGAACCTATTTTGTAGTTGTTGGTCACTAATTCCATAATGCAAAGGGTTTGCCTTCATTATTGGCTATCAAATTGACCTCTTATCTATTTTTTTTAGCCACAAGTCCACCCACTTTGGCTTGGCTTCCCCCTTTGGTCGAGTTCCCTTCTTCATTCAAAAACAAAATATCACTTGGTCAACCCGACATGGGAAAATACGACTTCGGTAAATCCAACTTCCGTAAATTTGAATTGGGCAAATACGACTTGGGTAAATCTGACCTGGATCAATTGAGCTTGGTCAACTTGCATTACCTCCAAATGGAATTTTTGCATCTCTCCAACTCATTTATTTCCTACTCGAATTGTGGCTTGATTGATCGAGAATATACCATAATCGAAAGAGATAAGGTTATAATTGTTTTTTTCTACAAAGTATCCATTTTGGTGAGATGAATAGGCCATAGGGATACTATTTACGGATAAATTATGGACGTGATATTGGTTATATGGAGAATCATAAAAACTTGTTCGACATGCAATTATAGTTAACAATTAAATGAAGATATTGATTCATTACCAAGATAATTGACAGGATGGAGTCGCAACATGTGAAGGTAGTTCTGAGCACACACACTTATGGATATTGATAGTAGAGGTCATTAGATAACTCATCACAAAGTTGGTCACATATTTCTTGGATAATTAATAATCATGGGTGGCATACATATGGTAGTGAAACTGAGAGGGAGCCTAAGATATGAAAAATGAAGGATCAACTCATGACTTTAGAAAGAACCATTGGGAAAATGACAGAGAAAATATGCCAACATGGTGAGAAATTTGAATGTACGGAGACTAAAATGAGTCATATGGTGCATGGATTTAATGAATTTGTGTAGTAGTTCCAGATGGGATTGAATGAGGTAATAGGAAACTTGATCGATGATGTTTATGATAGAATCAAGGTAGCAGAAGATGTGTCAGTTTTAGTCACCAAGAATTTTAAGGACCAAGAGGACAACAACTCATTATTGAAATGAGCTACATCAAGTGGGTCACTATCATCCATATTGTTAATGAGGATCAAGATAAAAGGACCTAAACCTTATGATGGTACCCACAATATTAAGTTGCTCTCAAAAATTGGTTGCGACATTAAGCAGTACTTGGAGTAGTTGAATGGAATTTCAGACAAATCCAAGGTGAACATTGTTGTGATTTTCTTGACAGGGACTACTAAGATTTAGTGGAGGAATTGAGCAGTGGACTTGGAATTTGGATGAACGATGGAGAAGATTGAAAACTGGGTAGAGATGAAGGAATCCTTAATGGCTCAATTTGGTCCAGGGAACCAAACATGGATCAAAAGAAATTAGCTATTGGCACTTAAGAACACAAGTAAGATCCAGGCCTATATCAAGGTTTTTTTGGGGATCATGTTCAAAATCAAGGATATGCTGGAAAAAGGAAAGATTTTACACTTCATGAATACTTTGCAACCTTAGGCACAAAGTGATTTGTGATTCCAAAACATACATATCCTTGTAGAAACCATCTTCGGAGTGGACAAGTTGTTGAACTTTAGGGTTGAAGCCAAGACCAGTCCTAAAAGAAACAAGGATACCCAAAGTGAGAATAAGGGAATCAAGAAGAAGGATAAAGAAAAGGTCAAGGAATATAATAGTAAATATAGTTCTAAACAAAAAGAATTAGGAAAAGAGAAGAAGACAATTTACTTTTTGATTTGTGCTAATAGATATTATGCCTAGAATTGTCTATTGAAGGAAAAATTGAATGCTTTGGAGAGAGTAGACAATACATGCGTGGATATGATGAAACTTAGCTATGTTCATTTCAAAATTAATGGGAGTTAAACATTGGCCATGGTGGACAGTGGAGAAACTTGCAATTTCAAAAGGGAGGATGTGGTGCAATGACTTGGGAGGATTCTTAAGCCATTTCAAATTTTGTTTAAGGAGATGAACTCCAATGTGTATAGGGTCATTGGTATGATCATATATGTTTCGATGAAGATTGGGGATTGGAATAGAAGGTTGAGTTTCACTATTGTTCTTATAGATGATTTCAATGTGGTGTTGGGTCAAGATGATCTATAAATTTTCATAGATATTCCACTGGAATAGTTCGTCAAAACTGATCTGATAAGTAAAATCAAAATCAATCTATGAACATTAAATTCCTTTATATTTCAATAATATTTAGTTATTAATTTTATTCTTGTGCATGAAATAGAAAAAAAGTGGAAAATAGATAACAATAAAATACAATCACACCATCCACAAAATGACACAATGATTTTCTCTCGGAAACCCTTATGGAAGAAAACCTAGCTAGAAGGTGAGGTTGCTCTGCTCTCTTTTCTCTGGTATGGAAATAATGAAAGTACAAAGGAGAAGGAACTCTCTATGAACTTACCTAAGACTTGTGGCCTATTAGAATGCTACGTAACATTATCCCCCTCTCTTATTCTCTCTAATTTCCCACTCCCAGTTTTTCTGCTATGTTATGGAACAAAGACAACAACATTGAATGGAATCCCTTCTCCTCCTCATGGCTCAGTATTTAACATAGCCTGATAGCCATCTAGGGTGAGGTTTTCAATTCCTCAACCCTCAATTGTGATAGGGTTTTCATCCTTCTATAATATTCTTGAAATTACATACGTTCTTAGCCCAATATGCATGAGTAGGTAGGAATGATGTGGGATCCTCTCATACGATGGTGGTGAACATAGTAGGTAAACTTGTTGGAGGCATAAATTTTACATATGAGCTTTGATTGATCTGATGTTTGCACCATTGGAAAGGTATTGATGTGTATAATAGTGTCACATGGTCCTATATAAGTTGACAAATATTTAACCCAAAAAATTTCATTTGATGCCTCAATATGGCCCCATAAGGTTCCAGAATCCAATTTTCCAAATTGGGAGCTACTACTAAAATGGACCGACAAGCTTATTTGTCCAATATTTTCCACTTTGAAAGGAATAATATAGATGAAAAAAATACAATTATCCAATATGGATCATACCTCCCCATCTATGGAGGCTTTTGGACCCCAAAATATTTGCTGAATGAGCTGAGGAAATGTTTCTTCTACCTTATCCTTGGAGTACCACTTTTCTTTGCATGTAAGTTGTCCTTTCAACCCAATCTACCAAAGGTATTACTTCCCATGTCTTGTAGCTTTGGGCCAGTTCTACAAAACTATTTGTTCTACCAACGTTTCTTGAGCATTTGGTGCTAAGTCCTCTATGGAAGGTAGGACTAACTCCTCCTCGTGATACAACATGGAAGGCTCATAGAGTTTGAGATTCTCCACATTTACTACTGATTAAATGCACATGTATGGGGGTAGAATGAGTTTGTAGTTGTTATCTCCCACCTTTTCCAATACCTCCAAAGGACCATAAAACAGAGCGTTGATCTACTTATGAGAACCCTATATCATTTCCTTATTTTGTTGTAACCATACTCTATCTACCACTCCAAACATTCTCTCTATTATATGTTGGTAATGTCGATCCTTGTACTTTTCCTATGACATATTGTCTGTCTCTGGTACTTGCAAATGGATCTTCCTAATATTTTAAACATTTTTTTTTTCTTTTAATGCATCTCTTGTGAGGTCCTCCCTCACTCCTCCATATATTCCCTATAAAACATCTAAGGGTGAAGGTGGAAAATACCCAAAGCAAGTTTAGAAAGGTGAGTTACTCTTAGAAGTGAGAATTGATTTGTTATAAGAGTGTTGTATATAGATCAAATTTTCGTCACAGGTCTTCAGATGCTTTTGATTTTAACCTCTCAAAAGCTACACAAAATCCTTGTTCACTACTTATGTTAGCCCATTTGTATGTAGATGGAATGTTGTAGACCTATTCAACTTAGTGTCCATATTTTCCCACAATGTATTCCAAATTGCATTGATAAATCTAACATCCTTATATGATATGACGCTCTTTGGTTTCCCAATGTGCACTTAGACATGTTTAAAGAACATGTTTGTTTCTTTCTATCCTTTGATGGTATTTATACAAGGCATGAGAATGCACATTCTGTTGAACCTGTGAACTACCAAAAATAAATAGTCATAGTCATTTTATGTGGTTGGTAAACCTCCCACAAAATCCATGGAAATGTTTTCCCAAGGTCGAGATGGTATAGGTAAGGGATGGTGTAGACCTTGCTTCTTGTTATTGGGCTTGTTGGTACAACAAAGCATACATCATCTAATATATTGTGTTGCATATTCTTACATTTTGGGCCAACAAAAATACCTTTTTAAATGGGAAATTGTCTTCCCAACACAAAAATTTCTTACAACCATGGAGGTGTGAGCCTCTTTGATAAGATGTGGCCATTCACCTTTAGGGACACAAAGCTTGTCAGGCTTGTGGAGTAAATTATTCTGGAAATGATAGTCATTGTTGTCATCACCTTCTTCTATATGAATTTTTCCCTATATCTACAGAAACACCTTCTTAAAGTCCTCATCTTCTATGTATGCCTTTTTGTATGCATTATTGGTAAAAATATCCATGTGCATCATAGTTCCCAAAGATGTAATATTGGATGTGGGTGGTTGTGAAAGAATTTTTTCCAAATTATTTGTGCTACCCTTATAATACTTGATGACTTGAAACAATTTTTGCAAAAACCTCATCCACTTCTAATGTATGGTTTGTTGTAGCTTACTCTTTGCTTGAAAATACTATAGTGGTTGGTGATCTATGTGGATGATGGTATCCTTTCCCATCATATAGTTCTTCCACTTCTATACATCTTGTACCAAGTAATAGAGATCCTTGTTGTAGGTAGGGTAGTTGAGAACTATCCCATGAAATACTTTAAAATGATAGCATATGAGCCTTCCTCCCTACATCATAACTACTCCCATGTCATACATAATTGCGTTTGTTAACAATTCAAAAGGATTATTCAAATTTTGTAGCATGAGCACTAGTGCTTTACTAATCTTTATTTTTAGCTCATCAAAGGCCTTTTGTTGATTCTTCCCCCATTATCTATTATGGTATGTAGTGGTGTAGCTATAGCTGAAAATGAAGATATGAACTTACGCAAGTACTGGGTTGCTCCAAAAAAACTCTGAACATCAGTGACAATTGTATGAACAGGCCATTTCATGATGGCCTCCATATTTTTGGGATCTATCTTGAGCTCCCCTCCACTGATCACATACACCAAATACACCAAATAGTGCTAAGAAAAATCACACTTCTTGAGATTGGCCAACAACTGGTTCTTTTTTAGTGACTCTAACACCTACATAAGATGTGAGATGTGGTTCTCCCATAGATCACTATAAACCAATATATCATCTAAATAAACAATAAAAAATGAATCTAGATAGGGGCATAAAACATCATTCATTAGTCTCATAAATGTTGTTGATTCATTGCATAAACCGAACGGAATAATGAACCACTCATACAAACCATGCCTTTTCTTGAAGGAATTGTTCCAGGTATCTTTTTCTTTGACTCATACCTAGTGATATCTTGATTTCAAACCCACCTTAGTGGAGTACTTAGAATGTTGTATCTAGTCCAACAGATCATTGATCCTTGGAAGAGTGTATATATTCTTTTAGCTCTCTGTAAATTTGTTTGGATGAGAAAAAAAATGACAGAGGTAACCTACAGACAAACTTTAAGGCTGAAAAGTAGCCTTTCCGACCCGGAGAGGGATATCTCTGAGACATTGTCTCTATATAGATAATGGATTTGAATTATCGATGCAATATTTTTTGTTCTATTGGAAAGAGAATACAGGACCTTGGGCCATGGAGTCAAATTCCATAAAGCGAGAGAAATAAATGACTTGGTGACTAAAACTTGAGAGTATAAAGGCTATGTAGGAAATGGTATTTCAGTTTGAAGTTGTTGTTTGTGGCGAGAGAAAAATGCATAAAGAAACTCAAAGCACCATTGCAGCTTAATTCTAAATTACTTAGAAGAAAACATGGGCATTTAAATGGCAAAGTCTAGAGCACTGCGCAATGAATTATAGACTTATAAAACGTTCTGATTTAAACATAATATAGACATGGATATGCAGAAAACAAGAAAAATGTACATAAGAGAGATCATAATACATCAAACCACCACCGTTAGAATTTTTTCATCAAAGTCTCAAGACCTTTATATTAAATTTCAATCGAGTTCAAAAGTTACATTCGACAGTCACTGTCTACATTACTTTGCCAACCAACCTCTCTTACATTGAAAAGATTCAATATATATATATAAATGATGTGTCGCTTGGGCTGCCATGCCCCCCAACTACTACACTTATAAATTAGTCTCTCGTTATTCTCTTCCAGATGATCCTTTGAATTTCACTTACTAAGAATAGAAAGTTGACTATACCATCGTGATGGTTTGGTCATCAACAATATTCCATCATTAACAAGTTATGTGTCGATGCTTCTCCTTTGGAAGGTCATTTGGATGATTGATCACTTTGTAAGACTCCTACCACCCCATGTAACCAGTTTGATTGACGTTTCATGATCACTGGTTGTGGTATGCATGTGATGGGTAACTATGGACTATCACTTGTGTTTACGATATGGAAATGATAGTCAGGAGACAACACATTTCTTCAAAATTGTTGTGTGTTCAGCCTACACTTTTCCTTCACGACAGGTGGGTTTTAGGTATCTATTCGACGTATATCCTTCACATAGATACATGTCATATTCCTTACTTCCTGCTAAGAAACAAGACACGGGGAGAAAGAAATTTCGCGCCATGTTCAAAAAGAAAATAAATGGATCATATAAATTATGTTTCTTGCCTTATCTATGGTAGTGATTTCTAAGCATTTTTCCGAGGGACGAGTTGTGCCTTTTCAGATTCTTTACCTATTTTTGCAAGACCCTGTTCCCCTTTAGCTTCACTTGAGAACTAGCTAGATGTGCACAAACATTTTCTATGTCTAGTCCACATTCTTTGAAATGCTCCATGATTTTCTCTTATGACATTATTTGTGCTTCGTGTAGCTGTATGATCATGTTTTGTGGTTCTTTGAGCTACCTCTTGAGCCAATTTGCATTCCCTTCTTGTCTTTGTGATGTTGATGTCTCGATGGTCCTTTCCACTAACTGCATTCTCAACTCCCTGTTCTCCTAGTACAACTCAACAATAGTGAGTTGCACTTTATTTAGCTGTCGGGACAACTCATGAGCATCCATGATTTTAGTGTCTGACCTTCTCCATATGTAGCAAATTTCTCACCTTGAACCTTCAATAGGTTCCAACCGAACAACGCGCATGAGAAACCTCTCAGCAACTTATTTGGCGCGGGGTTCACTTGGAGCTTGGGCCTCCTTGAGCTCTCTATTCTTCCTTGGCCTACCTCTTTTCCTAGGTATTGGATGTTTGGGGGACAAGCCTTCCATTGTCTTTCCTCTTTTACAACCCCTTCTATTCCCGCCTTCGCGCTGTGAGATGTTTCTTCTCCCATGGGTAGAGGGTGATCTCCTTTTGGGTCCCTGGGGGTGTTGTATGAAAGAAGAAACAAGCCCTTTCCCAGTCGACCTAATTACACAACTATCAACAATTTGATTAGTGAGATATGGGATAATTTCTTCTTTGGCTAGTTTACTTCAGCTTGGACACTATTTTCCATTCCTCCTAGACTTTGGTGCAAGACGAAAGGAAGGTTCAATGGCCTCCTTCTTGTGAAATGAATCATCAATATGATGTAATGCAGGTGTAGAATATGATACCTTATTTTATAGGTGAAACACTTTCTAATCACCTTCAAGAGTTTCTAAAAAGGATCTCGTAGATACCGACCTGGAACACCCATTTCGATTTTCCCATTTAGGCATTTTGGTTTGATGAATTATTCATAGCATAGAACCTCCAAAGGCATGCCCTTAGACCCGCTTTCACTGTGTAGAGGGATCTCCATCATGGCTGACAAAGTTTCCTCCATCACCCGAAAAGTGATTCATGCAATAACTGCGTAGATCCTATTAAATCTCAGTGAGAACTATTCCACCCGTTTCACATTGTATCCTTGGATTTTCTTGCAATAAAGAATGAATTTGTCTTGTTTGAAAGATGCTATGACATTCATATCTTCATTTATCAATGCCAAGTATTGAGGCTCAAGCCTCACAGTTCTGCCACCTCGCGTCCCTTTCCTTATGTTTTGGTACATCATCATTGTGCAATGGGTGCTTGTTCTGCGTGTGTGGTAGTGAATATTCCACCCCATTCAGGCAACAAATGGATAATGATATTCTTATCCTAGACCCGTTGGAGGGGCGGTAGCGGAACTTTATGCGATAAGCGATAATAACTTTGGGAATTGATTGTGCAACACCCAGGCACCTAGAAGACTCTCTATGCAAGAACAGGTCGACATTGTGACAATGATGACGACATGCTCATCACAGTAGGGGAGCGCGAAAGAGAATTTGGGTGTGACAAAAAATGCTAAAGATGAGGGGATGACTGTGAGAGAACTCATCGTCTTACAGAATAACTTGTGACCAACTCTGACTGGATACAAACCATGATTTAAGATGGAAAAAATGCAATAATATTGACTGACCTAGTTTTCGACATAGCTGATGGAAATCAGCTTTTCCACAACGAGAAACACAGGGATTGTAGGAAAACTTATAGATGATGCATAAACTCAACTAGTAAATAAAACACATGCAGAATGAATGGCATTTATAACTAAACAGGTGAGGGATGGAGTCATGACAGGGAACACTGAGACCATGGTGATGATAATTTTTGAAGTAGGGTGAATACTTACATAGCACATTCACACGACAGGTATGCTTCAGAGTGTGTAAATTACAGATGATAAGAACTTCAACGTATATGTTATATGAGTGTGATGATTTCTTATCCTTCCTAAATTCAAAATGAGGTAATGATGGTCATTATATATGCTAACGTGACCCTTATTCTAACAACTTTCTTTGACCTTTGGCATATAAAATCCCCCCTTCTAACATGACCTAGCCTTTTGGGAAAATTCCTTTACCATTTACACATGTTTGATTCTGACACCCTTTCTCGACTCCAAGGAAAAAACTGACCACATGCTGAATTGAACCCATTCTTTGTTCGGTACCTGACCTCACACACTTTTAAACATGGATGATGACTCATCTAAGACTGGATCTAACTAAAAAAATGATGGTGCTAACAGCTGGCTCCAACAGGGATGTTATCCTCCCAGTGAGGTGGCAAAGAAAAGTAGACTAGGTGCCTTACCATTGGGATATATTTGATTTACAAACTCTAAAAAAATAAAAAAGATTCACCCTAGACCTTCTTGACACAGTTACGACCAGAATCAACATAAACTTAGGGCCTTCACTCTGGGATTCAATTTCCTGCTGACATACTGACTAGAAACGACTTCCTTAAAAACATAAAAAATGACTATTTACAATGACATGAAAACTTAAACAGACCATGCTAAACTAGATAGTGTTTAAGGAACTTGCCATTTACAGGCCCCCCACCAGTGAGTTCTCCATTAAGCTCTTGTAGAAGATATGCATTATTCTTGTGGTACACGATGATTCTGAATGGTCCATCCAATGATGATCAAATTTTCCAAGCTTTTGTTTGTCTTTATTCCTCGCGTCTCACTTCAACACCAGATCACTCACCTTGAAATATTCCTTCTTAGAGTGCTTGTAAAAAACTTTCTTCATACTATCTTGGTGAAGTTCCGATCAGTCGAAAACATACTCCCTCATGTACTGCACATGAATTAACTAATTTATCCTCCTCTGAGCGTCATTTGGTTCGTCCTCATTCTCTTGCAGCAACTTCCTAACGGGAAAACCCAGTGAGGTAGGGAAAACTGAGTCTGCACCATATACAATTTGGAATAGTGACATGGAGATGGATTTTTTGGTAGTGATTCTGTTAGCCCATAGCGGGTAGATAATCCTGTTGTGCCAGACCTTCTTTTTGTCTTGCAAGAGCCTTTTAATAATCCTGGTTAAGATTTTGTTAGATTATTCAGCCAATCCATTACCCTATGGGTAATAAGTCGTATAATGTCCCAAGGTTATATTGTAATCATTACAAAACTTCTCCATATTCTTGAACTTGAATTTTGTTGTGTTATCCGTGGTGATCTTGACAGGGCACCCGAACCTAGATAAGGTATTGGTCTCTAGAAACTGAATGATAACTGTGTCGGTAACCTGCATTGTGGGGATTTCTTTGATCCATTTGATGAAGTAATCCATAGCCATTATTATACATATATGTTGTGATGAATATGTCGAATAGATTTATCCTATAAAGTCCATGCCCCATTGCATGAACAGTGCTTCGATAGGGATAGGTTTCAACGACAGAGGTCACATCTTTCTCTTTCCATCGAATATCTAGAAATCGTGGTAACTGGAAACTTCCTTGTATACGTCTGCAAAAATATTGGGCCAATAATATCCCTCCCTCAAGATTTTATGCATGGTGGTTTTCCTGTAGTGATTCCCCCTGTAGTATCATTTGTGGAACTCCTTGATTGCTCATTCTATGTTATCTTCTAGTAAGAAGTTTAGCAATATCCCTCCCAGATCTTTCCAATACAAAGAGTTATCTAATATGTAAAACTTGGTAGCCTTCAACTTTAAAAACCTAGCCTTGGTTTTTTTTAACCCTGGAGGGGCTTCCAAATTTCTCTGTTGGTTGTGGATCCTGATTATATTCTTTATTCATAGGTATTTTGTTTTCAGTCATGTTTATACCCCATGAAGACTTTACACCCCAGAAGTATGTACACTCTTCCACGCGGGGGAGTGCACAGTGGGGTTACCCCCTCTGCGGGGTCCGGGGGCTCATCCCCCTGGCTGTGAGGTTTGGGGGCAAGCGGGCCCCCGATGGGGGTTCTAGGGAATCCCCATAAGGAAAAATTTCCTTGTAAATGTATATTGTAATTTCATTGTAAATATGGATCGTTCATTATAAGGTCGCAAATCTAACGGTAGAAATTATGTTAGGGTTTTTTTCCCTAGAAAGAAACCCTATTTAGCGAGGGAAATGTATTGCAGATTTGTATTATTGGGAATATTGTATTCTGAGAGATGAGACTGTGAGAGAAAGAAGAGGAAGTTACAACATTTTTGTTGTATGTTGTATCCCTTCATATGTTGGATAATAATAAAGGAAGGACCTGACAATTTCTCTAGTAGACGTAGCCCACACTGGGTGAACCACACAAATCTGTGTCTCTATTGTATTGTGTATCTTCTTCGTTTTAATTTTGTATTTTTTTTATTGTTTTTCTCCATGGTCCTATTTTTCTAATAACTGGTATCAGAGTGAAAGGTTACTCACAGGAAAAAAAGGTTCCTAGTTTGAGTGGGAGCAATGTCAGAAGATGGAAAGTTTAGGGTCGAGAAATTTAACGACAAAAACTACCAGTTATGGAAGATGAAGATGGAATATTATTTATATCAGAAGGATCTATTCCTACCATTGGGTGGAATATAAAAGAAGCCGACAGCTATGAAGGACGAAGAATGGGAGATTCTTGACAGAAAGGCTCTAGGAACAATACGGATGACCTTGGCAACGTCGATGACTTTCAATATTTAGAAATAAAATACAACGAAGGATATGATGGATGCATTGGCTAAACTGTATGAAAAACCCTCACTTTCCAATAAGGTATTTCTAATGAAGAGATTATTTAATATGAAGATGTCAAAAGGTCGGTCTATTACAGATCATTTAAATGATTTTAATATGGTTACTGAACAACTAAGTTATGTAAAAGTGGACTTTGATGATGAGGTTAGGGCTCTTCTATTCTTGTGCTCATTGCTACAAATCTAGAATGACTTGGTCACGGTTGTAAGTAACTCTATCTCTGGTTCAAATACTTTAAAATTTGATGATGTTGTTGGTGTTATCCTTAGTGAGTAAATGCGATGGAAAATCACATGTGAGACATCAGTTAATGCGTTGAAAATGGAGAACAGGGGAAGACAAAAGGATAGAGGAAAGGGCCCAAGGAATCGTGGGAATTCTAGGAAGGGAAGATCCAAATCTAGACTTGGAAAGATAGAGTGTTGGAATTGTGGGAAAAAAGGACATCTAAATAAAGACTGTAGAGCTCCCAAGAAACAAAGAGATGGACAACATGAGAGAAATTAGGAAGAAAATGTAACAGGTGATGTGTTACAAGATGCTTTGATTCTTTTTGTAGATAATATTTCTAATTCTTGGGGAGTAGATTCAGGGGCTTCATTTCATGCCACACCTGATAGGAAACATTTTCTAGATTATGTTTAAGTTGTTTTTGGACAGGTTCATTTGAGTGATGATGCACCATGCAAACTTAGTGGAATGGGAAAGGTAAAAATAAAGAAATGTAATGGAAACCAATGGTTGTTGAAAGAGGTAAGACATGTTCCAGATTTAAAGAAAAATCTAATTTCAAAAGGGTAGTTGGAAACTGAAGGTTGTATATCCATATTTACAGATAAGACACGGAAGTTCATCAAAGGATCATTGGTGATAGCAAAAGGAGAGAAGGTAGGTACATTGTATTTATGTACTAGTAATACTGACTCTTATATCTCTTTAGCTTCTACAGGAGTGGATACAACACTGTGGCATAATAGGCTGGGAAACATGAGTGTGAAGGGAATGCAGATACTTCAAAAAATAAAAACAATTCCAGATCTTAACTAAAATGACTTGGACTTTTGTGAGCATTGTGTTTATGGAAAACATAAGAGATTCAGATTTATTGGAGTCAGAAACGAAAAGAAGAATCAAAAGTTAGAGCTTGTGCATACATATGTATGGGGACCAAATCAAGTATCATATGTTGGTGGCTCTCATTATTATGTTACTTTTAATGATGATGCAAGTAGAAAAACTTGGGTTTATGGAATTCGACAAAAATCTGATGTTTTTGATACATTTAAGAAATGGAAAGATTTGGTTGAGAATGAGATAGGAGAAATTTTGAAGTGTCTAAGATCAAATAATGGAGGTGAATATTGTATCAAGGAGTTTGATGATTATTGTGCATACCATGGGATTCGTAGAGAGAAGACAATTCCAAGAACACCGCAAGAAATTGGTGCGCCAAAAAGGATGAACGGGACAATCATGGATCGTGCAAAGAGTATGAGATTGCATGTTGGTTTTCCCTTACAGTTCTGGGAAGATGTTGTAGATACTATTGTTTACTTAATGAAAAGAGGACCTTCAATCTCTTTGGATGGTAGAATTCTAGAGGAGGAATCAACAGGAAAAAAGGTAAACTATTCTTTTTTGAAAATGTTTGGTTGTAAAGCGTTTGTCCATATTGATAAAGAAAATAGAACAAAGCTTGAGGGAAAATCCAAGAAGTGTACCTTTATTGGATATGCTTTTAATGATTTTCGTTATCGCTTATGAGATTATGAAAATAAAAAAATCATTAGGAGTAGAGATGTCATATTCAATGAGAAGGTCATTGTTGTGCCTCTTTTGTCACCCGAATGAGCAAAAACGAGGTTCTTACAAGATTAGTTGGGTTAGCTAAGCAAGACAACAGTGAAGGAAAGGGTTAGAAAAATAAACATAAAAGACTAAGCTAAGAATTAAACTAGGAAAGGAAAGAACAATTAAACTATTGAGCATAAGGACATAAGAACAAGAAACAAACAAAACTCATTTCACCAATGGAAAGGATTGTATTAGTGAAAAGAAAACACCAAGAAGAAATAGGACTTTGGGTCCCTTCTTCCTCCAAGGGAGGGCTCTTGGACCCCCACAATTGAGTTCTTCTTACAACTTTGAAACTTGAAAGAAATGGTGAAAGAATCCCAAGATAACCCACTCAAAAGGTGATGTGGATTGCCGAAATGGAATGGTGCTAGTATGCTCTTGATGAGAAAAGAGGATTCCCCAAGAGAATAGCAGGAGCATAACCTTGAAAATGAATTCCTTGAAAATGTAGTGCACCCATGGCCTTGTTTTATAGCACTTCTTTGAGGTATTATGCAACGAGATTTTAGTGTGAAAAGGGGTTGTTTAGGGAACCTTTAGGTGTTTGACCAACCACCCAGCTGGATCCAACCGAGATTTGGGTGTCAAATCAACTTGGATGCTGAACCAGAAGTGGGTGGGAGGCCGACCAACATCATAAATGCATCATTCTCAGGTGTGCGTAGCTTTTAGCGTCCACATTCGCACATCATGCACATGTGAGATTTTCCTGCATTTCTGGATGGCGCATGTGCAGGCGTGCCCTGTGTAGTCATAGTGCATCTTGATTTTATAACTAGTTGTATAGTTTTGGACCTTTTGGAAATGATTTTTTGGTAATTTTGGTCCATGGGTGGACTCATAGTTGTTTGAAGATGATGGATTCCTGTAACCATTTGCGAACGAAATTTCATTGATAACAGATGTCCCCTGATGGATGAGGTTAGGAGCATATAGATAGACAAAATCCATCAATGTTTCTTCTAATGAGAGTACCATTGTAAGAAAGAGCGATAGTGAGAGTACCAAGAGTGACCCGTTGGAGGGAGAAGGGAACCGGTAGGACCCAACCTTTCGCAAGGTGTGAAAAATAAATTGTGTACAAACGATGCAGGCATGCCCCATGCTCATGTCACGAAACAAAAAAAAGGGTGTTGTATAGTAATTGACACTGTCTGTTGATGTAGACAACTGCAGTGCCCTTGGGGGTAGTTTTTATAAAGGTAGAGGAGAATTCTAATGAGGAACATACTCTGAACAGTAGGCAATGACACCTGTAAGAAGTATCACAAATTTTGTGGGCGTTGATAGCCCAACCAAGTTCAGAGGTCTTTGGCTAATATAAGAAACAATTGCAATAGTTGCAAAGTAAGACCCACCGTAACATGAGAAAGTGTTGAAGTTGAATGTTATGGGGGTCAACGATAGCAGGGAGCAATGATGGTTCTCCCTGTGTCTTCTGAGACTTCTCATTGGAAAGGTAATGAGAGGTAAGATATTTTCTCCCTTCTGGAAACTGTGTTGATGTCGACAAAAAAGGGAGACACAACTCCAAGAAGAAAAGGCTTCGTGAAATCTACTAGGTGAGGTTAGGAACTGAGGAGGTATATGGACGAAGTCAAGATGCATGGATACTCAAGACTTCCCTTGGTTGGGGATATATGTGAAGTATAAGTGGCTGCAATCGTTCAATGAAGTCGAGTGTCAGGGGGGACAACGAGGCGTGGGATAAGTTGTGCCAGAGGTGGGACAAAGTGAACAAACTCAGAGAGCAGAGGTAGGCGGCCTATGGGATACTCAGAGTTTTTGGACAATGTCAAAATAGGAGTAGATGATAAGGAGTTCCCCAACCAAGGCCGACATGGGTTGTGTTTCCCAGGAAGGTCTCCAAAGGTGACGACAGAAAGCTATGTAAAATGTTGGAAACAATGATGTAATTACAAAAAGAATGAAAAAATTAGTGGGGCTAATAATGCATATACAGAAACAGGTGCCCCAGTGTAAGATGGATTGGCTTAAGGAGGGTTCAATTTGGTGTAAACAACAAGTGGAGGGTGGGGGCCCCATAGGCAGGTTTCTGTAGTAGGGAAATGTATGGAGGGAAATCTGAAGATGGGAAAACTGGTGATGAATGAAATGGATGGTAAATGGTGTTGCGGGATTGCAGTCAAAACAAACCGTGAGGAAGTGTCCTGGTAGTCCATTGGGAAGGCTAGCAAAATGAGGAGAAGGAGTATGTGGCTGATTCACGACATGATGTAAGACTATCAAGAATCCCATCATTAAAGGTTGAAAAAAGCATGAGTGTCAAAGTGCCAAGGGGTCTATGAATGGGACAACTCATGTGGGGGAGAGTGCTACCGGGTGACAGTACCCAAAATGAAGTGGAGTGGCAGTACTACAGAGTTGGATATGGGGACCCTAAAGGCAAATTTCAGAGGGTGTGACTGGGGATGCAATTGAGATTCAGAGGGAATGATTACATGGAAGTGTTGATTATATACCTGAATTGGTTGCACTGGTGTATTATGACCAAGTACCTACGCACATGAAAACCAAATACCTGACATGAAAAATATCTGAAGAGAATCGAACATACAAGCATTTATTTGATAATTTTGAACATGAGCATGCATACTTGGACGGAGCATGGAAAAATGGCTCCCTGGGGGATAAGAATGAAAAATGGCTTGGGGAATTTCTTGGTGTAGAGGACAGGGTGTTGATCCTATGACTGAAGATGGATCGAAAAACGGACACCCGGAGCTCCCGGAATGGGGTCTGGAAGTTTGGAAAAAAGGACTATATATAGTTGTAGGGCCCACATTGCCACCTCATTTGTACCTATTATCAGAGTGATTGGATGAGAGATATTCAGAGGAGATTTGGAGATTCCCAGAGAATGAGGCAGTCGATTCAGGACCAGTGAGCTTCAAGTTAGTTGTCTTGTCGTCCTTCATAGAATTAGGTTTTCTATTTGTGGGTAGGGCTTGTACGGAGGGTCGTATAGGGGGTTTTATGGGTGTGGGCCCCCTAGTGCGTGGGTGATCAAGAAATATGCACACATGTGTGTGTGCCTGTTATCGAGATATCCGCATGTGGGGGATCCCTAATGAGGGAAACATGCATGCATGGTATGCACGCCTATAAGATAAACAACTGCGCATGGGTGTGCAACTGTGTAGTGGATAGGTGCACTATGATGCGTGCCTGTGTACATGATAGGGGCACATGAAGGCACCTTTGTATGGTCAATAGGCCTGCACGCATGCATGCCTGTGGGATGAACAGGAATGCATGTGTGTGTGCCTATGGGGTGAATAAGCGTGCATGTGTGCATGTCTGTGGGGTGGACATATGCACATGTGGGGTTAAACAGTCGTGCCTTGGGAGCAAAGATGTCGGGTTCAAAACTTATCTTTTTTGGAAATTTTAATGTGTTTATGTTTGAGATGGCTGATCGAGAACTGGACTATGTGGTTGCAGGTGATCATTTTGGATGATGTTGGTTCACTAGAGAGAGAGGGATTGGTCACAACTCAGGGAGGTTGTGGCCATTGAGGAGTCGACGGTTCATGACACTTTGGCAGCTTGTGGGTTGCTAAAGTTCTTTGAGTGCTCCTTGATATAGGCCTAGGAATACCTCCTATAGTTCTTGATCTGGATGTGGAGTCTAGATCTGCATTGTTTTATGGTGCAGGGTGAGCAGTTGGCCTTCACTGCGGTGGAGGATGTGTATTTTCTAACTGGGCTCCCTTTTCGAGGAACGCCCTTACCAGAAGAGCCCGTATTACCTAGGGATGGGCATTTGGCTACCTTAGGCCGAAGGTATTGTTCAAGGGAGGATTTTATGTCGGGCTCTGTGGTGAGTATCAGGGCTATGGATGCCCTAGTTCATTGTTGTGTAGCAGCGATGGTTGTGAGGGTTTATGGGTCCCTCGTGACTCAACGGATTAGTGGTGGTTAGATGAGGATTATGGGGAGGGCACTAGCAGGAGAAAATTTTGCCTGGGGCTTGATGTTGCATGCCAAGATGGTAGGGCAGCTCAATAGGTGTTGGGTTGTGGACTCAGGCGATTTTGCCTTTGGGTCCATCTTGGTTGCATGGTTTTTGGAGAGGGTATCGATGTTGTTCCCTAGAGTGTTATTGGGTATAGCTAGTGTGCAAGAGCCGTGATTGATGCGATGGTCAATGATTTTGATTCACCACGGTGGTGGGGAGGGTGGCCATTTTTTCATAGCTGAGGTTGCATAGGTGTGGCGGAATATGTCGCAGATCATATTGCAGTATCTGTACTATGGGGTGGACTTCCGAGGTGATCTGGATATGGTGTTACCTCCAGGAGAGGTGCTCAACCATTGAGGAATGATGTGATTTTTTTATATTTTGATATTTAGATAGTATAACATATGTATTATGTATAGATGGATGTTGATACAATCCTTTGTTTGTTTGTATGTACAGATGTGGGACCTCGCGGGCATGAGGTTGAGTTAGTTAGAGCGTTGGCTCGTCAGGGACCGATGAGGCCACCGCAAGAAGGAGAGAGACGACGACGCGAGGATTTTGAGGAGAGACCTGTGGGCGATGAGAGAGTGTCTAGGAAGCATTGTTTCAATGACCCTCAAGCAGGGCCATCACATGCTCCTCCGGCCGAGGTCGGGGGAGATTTTGAGGATATTCGTCGCCACTTGGAGGCAGTGCTACAGGGAGTGCCTGAGGGCATGTGGTTGCGTAGCCAGGATGAGGGAATCCTAGAGTAGTGTGTGGGGGTTTCATTGATGTGGTGGACCATGCATCGATAACTTCAATGTCGATGAGAATGGTCTTGCCCCCGAGTTCGATAGGGACATTTTGGAAGAGCCCTTCGAGAGAAGATGGTCATCCGTCATAAGATCTTAAGGTAATGGCAGATGGTATGAGTTCGGGGGAACCAAGTATATGCCATATCGACTTGGACATGATACATGTGGAAACACCTTCATCAATGATGCACTGATGAACTATAATGTTTCAAATTTTCATTGGGATTGGAAAAGAAATGAGAGCGAGGAGGCGAGGTTCTCCACTGTCAAGATCAAATGTGATGAGTTGAGTATCCGCAGGGTCGACTGCCCCCAAAGTGGAAAGTAATGACTTTCTCTAAGTGGGACAAGTTTGCAGTACTTCTAAGATTGACATGGTAGCTGGGGATTGTGCCAATTCATCGACCAAACTGTAATTATGAGCCGCCCTAGCCTGAGGGTTGTGGACATTCATGCACAATGCGATGTGAGGGATTTGAAGAGGTGTTTCCGTGTTAGGGCGAGGGATCATCAAAGGGGGTCCTGTTGGTGTTGGGATTGTTTCTGGGGGGATGGGAGAAGACTCAGCAGGTGCACGAGATTGATGGCTACGTGTTTGTAGAAGGACTTCTTCCTCACTAGTGAGGAGGATAGTATGATCTACGGGATTGTTTGGATTGAGATATTGTCCCAGCTGTGGTGGGGTAGGCTACATGTCTTTTTGGGTGTTCATCACTCCTTGGTGTGGAATGGGGTTCTACAGCATAGCTGGGGGTGGTTGTTGCACATATTGTTGTGGGGCCTGCTGAGGGGTTGGTGGTGCTAAAGTATGTGGTCCATTCACTGAGTCTTTCATCCATTTAAAATCAACAATTTGGGCGCAATGATGAGTATAATGACCGAACTCACTGCAAAGGGAACATGGGAAGTTGGTTCGAAGGTTGTTGTTACTTTTCCCTTGATGCATGTTGTTTTTTCCCCCTTGGGGGTTTTCATTCCCTTGATTTTGCTTTCTCCCAGTAGGTTTGTTCTGTTGGGAGTGATTTCCACCTTGACCTGGGTTGTTATTGTTTCGATTTTTTCCTTTATTTTTGGCATTATTCGACTAATGGGTTGGATTTTCCATATTCAGCTGTTCAAAATTTTGATATTGCTGAATGGGAGAGGGTTGAACAAAATTCACCCCAGGGTGAGGGTGTCCTTGTGGTGGAGCCATGGGTTGTGGAGGGATAGGAAATGGAAAGTACGGATGCTATTGTGGTAATGATCTATAAGGTACACAGGAAGGCATGGTTCTTTCGCTAGTACTTAGAGTATAAGCTGAGGTAGAGGGAGTACCAACACTTGTTTTGATAGGTGGACAGATTGTAGGTGTCAGTGGTGGCCCACTGATGGGTGGAGGAAGGGAAACATGGTATGGTTGTGGATAAGGGGGTGGTGGATAATAAGGGGTTCCTCCATATGCCAGTGGATATTGAGGTGTGTCATACATTGGTGGTTGTTGGGGTTGTGGATTTTGGTATGTGGTGTTACCGATCAATTCATCTACTGAGTGAGACATCTCGGGTTTATCTTGGCCAAATGGCATGGGTTTTGGGAGATCTGGAAGTACTGTGTATAAGTACCCTGATTCTGAATAGATGAGGTCGTATTGTTGAGCCTTATTGATGGCTTCTTCTTCTGATTGAGGGAAGGTGGAAGCCACATCTTTACCAAGGAGAGAGACAAGTGATCTGAGAAACCAATCAAGACATTGTTGTTTGGTGGTTTCTTCTTTTCACAAACTACGTCGTGGACGCCACTCGTGAATGTGATCAGCGATATGTGTGGCTAAGTTTTGTTTAAAATTATAGAGTAGTTCAAGACCATTGTCATGGCAGATTGGTAATTGGAAGAAGGTCAAAAATTCTTTGGCCAAGGACTCGAAAGTCTCATGGGACCTTGATTTTTCATCTACATACCATTTGACTAATAGGCCAGTGAGTGTGCATTGAAATAATCATAGTTGGATGGAATCATCCATAATGTTGTTGGAAGAGCACCATAAGTGGAAAGTCATGACATGGTTGGCAGGGTCATCTCCTACCTTTCCTTCAAACTTGGGGATATCTTAAGGTAGTTTGGTAGGCATTGAAGACCATGTGTGGTCATGCAATATAGGATCATTTGTGAGTTTTCTTAGGTCTGGTATGTTGAGAGAGACCAAGTATGGCATCTCGAGTGGTGGTGGAGGATTAGTTCCAGCCATGATGTGAGTGTTTTGTGAACTTGATCCTTGGGGGGGACTAGGTGGGTTTGTACTTCCCCCTTGAGAGGAAGTTAGCCCCCCACTTCTGTGTAAAGGAGAGCGAGTGGATGGTGGAACTTGGGAATTGGACCCAAGTAAGGTGGAACCAAGCAAAGTTGATTTTAAGACAGTGGCGCTCACAGGAGTGTGAGAAGGTGGAGCTGCTGAGTTGGAAAGACTAGGAACTCCCCCTAGAATAGGAGGGAGGTTTAGCAAGCATATGGAACGACGGGGGTTCTATGGGTCCCCTATGATGTCCAACTAGCTGAGTGGATGTGTGCGAGTGATGGTGAGAGTAATAAATAAACAAGAGATTTTGTTGCAATGTTTGAACTTTACATGATATATATCTAAATCAAATGTAATCAGAAGTGCATCATACATAAAGTGTTGTGATAAAGAATCATATATGTGGATAGATGGGTTTTGTCCGCATGGGGGATCAAAGAAAAAAATGCTCGTGTCTTAAAAGACATGACGTCCTTCCTCTCAAATAGCACTGGACCTTCCAGTAGTACTTAACAGTGGGGTTTGAAGCCACATGAAGAGAAACTAGTGAATGATGAAGTAATTAGTTATAATGAGGGGTAGAGGGGGCATATCCCAAAAAAGCTGGCAATATTTCCCAATAGCCACACATAATCCGATCAAGGTGCAATTGCAGCCCACAATTGCCACCTGGGTAGATGTCCTAAAATTTGGTCGTTAGGTACCTCGGTCAAAGTGCGGCATTTAGATTTTTGGCCTAAGAAATGGGTCATAGGCTAGATCCCATCCAAGAGGTAGGTGCCTCAATGGGGAATGCACAGAAAAACTGGACCTCGGCCTTCATCCCTTCATGGGTATCTCCCTGCCTTATGGTGTTAGGAACACTTGACTTGGAGGATTTAAAGTTCCCTATTTGACAACTTCTATTGTTTTGAAAATGTGAGAACCAGATAATGGGGAGTTATTTGGATGCTTATCCCTAAAATCCTACCTAGACTAAAAGATTTCTTTTGGCACCTCTTGTGGAGGAAAACTTAGTGATTTTTTAGAAAAAATTTAGATGTGTTTGTTTGAGAGACTGAGGGTATGAGCCAATCTCATTGAAATTAAGTGGGAGTGGAGAGTTTCATCAAGAAAAAGATGGGGTGTTTTAGAATCCATTTGGAGGAAACTTACTTCAACCTCCACGTTTCGAGATGAAAACTATGTGAGTGAGAGGTGACTTTTGTGTGTAAATGAGTGGAAGTGTGCCAATTTTTAATAAATTAGGTGTCACCTTGCAGCATGTGTACTTCGCTTGGTCCTTACAAGTCTTTGATTACCTAATTAACTAAATTTCTTTGGTACAACCTTGTGGAATTCAAAAGTCCCTAGGAATCTAGCATGTGGACATGTGGGTCCTTTACTATTCCTTTAAACTTCCCTATTGTGATTTAATCTAAGAAAGCTTTGAAACTATCCTAGATTGTGACCATGTGGGCATGTATGGGCCCGTTACAAAACCTTTAAACTTTCCTAGTGATTTGATCTACGAAAGTAAATTTCAACACTATCCTATCTTTGTATCATGTGGGCATGTATGGGCCTGTTACAATCTTGAGATGTGTTTGAAAAAATAAACTAAGAGGAGTCCCGAGGGGGTTGTTGTCCTCTCCTAAACATTTAGTCTTTTTAAGGGAGATGAAATTGTCCTACAACCCTTTTCTGATTCTCCAGATCGTTTTGAAGCACGAGAGAAAAGAATACTCAATGATTGATATCCAATTTCTGGTCCCAATGTAAGTTTTATGTGATCACAAATGATTCCAACTTATACTCTAAGTCAAAGAAAGCCATCCATGTGGAAAAATGAAAACAAAAGAGGAAACAATGATTTTAAACCCCCTAAGTGCTTATGTGTTTTGACTAATCCCTTTTTATGGAGAGGGAACTAAGTGTGGTGTAGATTACAACATGCATGGAATCATTTTTAAGAGGGCTAGGGGCCTTCCACAAATCACAAAAAGGCTCACAATGTGTATTTTTCTACATAGGTGCATGGGTCTTAGAGTAGACAGAGGCACATTGAGCATCAATGCACGAACTGAAAAAGACTTTTGGGTGTAGGTGCGCGGAAGGTGCTGAATAACACATTAATTTTGGCGCAAGTGTGCACGATGCGCGACTGTGGGCCAATAAACCCACGTAGACCTGTCACACGGTCGTGAAGAAAATTTCGGATGGAATTCTATCAACTCAGCTTTGAATTCAATATTTTGCAGGTCATCTTGGGCCAGTTATGGTACCTGGAGGTTAAATAAACTGAAAGAATAGATAGAATAACCCAAATGGGGTAGGAAATTGATACCTCTCCCTAGTGGAGTCGCCAATCTGTTGCACCTCTTTTGTCACCTGAATGAGCAAGAAAGAGGTTCTTACAAGCTTAGTTGGGTTAGCTAAGCAAGACAACAGTGAAGGAAATGGTTATAAAAATAAACATAAAAGACTAAGCTAAGAATTAAACTAGGAAAGGAAAGAACAACTAAACTATTGAGCATAAGGACATAAGAACAAGAAACAAACAAGACTCATGTCACCAATGGAAAGGATTGTATTAGTGAAAAGAAAACACCAAGAAGAAAGAGGACTTTGGGTCCCTTATTCCTCCAAGGGAGGGCTCTTGGATCCCCACAATTGAGCTCTTCTTACAACTTTGAAACTTGAAAGAAATGGTGAAAGAATCCCAAGCTAACCCACTCAAAAGGTGATGTGGATTTCCCAAATGGAATGGTGCTAGTATGCTCTTGATGATAAAAGAGGATTCCCCAAGAGAATAGCAGCATCATAACCTTGCAAATGAATTCCTTGAAAATGTAGTGCACCCATGGCATTGTTTTATAGCACCCTTTTGAGGTATTATGTAACCAGATTTTAGTGTGAAAATGGGATGTTTAGGGCACCTTTAGGTATTTGACCAACCACCTAGCTAGATCCAGTCGAGATTTGGGTGTCAAATAAACTGGGAAGATGAACCAAAAGTGGGTGGGAGGCCGACCAACATCATAAATGCATCGTTCTCAGGTGTGCATGGCTTTTAGCATCCATAGTCATGCATCATGCACATGTGTGCTTTTCCTATGTTTCTGGATGGCGCATGTGTGTGTGCGCCCTGTGTAGTCATAGCACATCTTGATTTTATAACTGGTTGTATAGTTTTGGACCTTTTGGAAATGATTTTTTGGTAATTTTGGTCCATGGGTGGACTCATAGTTGTTTGAAGATGCTGGATTCTTGTAACCATTTGCAGATGAAATTTCAGTGATAACAGTCATGTACAGAGATCAGTTGCAAGGAAAGAAACAGGAAAAAGAAAAACAAGAATACACAGTGCTTGATGAGATCACTGAAAAAGAAATTCCAAAGGAGCCAGAAAATCAAAATGTACAACAACAGGAGAAGAAGGCACCTATAACACCTGCAAGTGTTGTTAGAAAATCTACCAGGTTAAGCATACCCCCTGAATAATACTCTCCTTCATTGTATTATTTATTGTTGACTGGTTCTGGTGAACCAGAATGTTATGAAGAGACAATGCAGGTAGAAACCAAAATGAAGTGGGAGCAAGGAATGAAAGAGGAAATGGATTCCTTGGTAAATAACCATACTTGGGACTTGGTTCAACTGCCTGCTGGAAAAAGAGCATTGCAGAATAAATGGGTTTACAATTTGAAGGAAGAAGACGGAGGAGAAAAGCAGTACAAGGCTAGACTTGTTTTAAAGGGGTTTGCACAAAAGAAAAGGTATAGAGTTTGATGAAATATTTTCTCCTGTTGTTAAAATGACTTTAGTTAGGACTATTTTAAGTCTTGTGGTAGTAGAATATTTTCATCTTGAATAATTATATGTTAAAACAAGTTTTATCCATGGGGATTTGGAGGACGAGATTTATATGCAACAACCACTGGGGTATGAGGTCAAAGGGAAGGAGAATTTGGTATGCAAGTTGAAGAAGAGCTTGTATGACCTAAGAAAGCTCCAAGGTAGTGGTATTTGAAGTTTGACAGGTTTATGATAGAACATGGTTATAGTAGATGTCATTCTGATCACTGTGTTTATTTCAAAAAGATATAAAATGGAAGATATATTATCTTGCTATTGTATGTAGATGACATGCTTGTTGTAGGGTCTAATATGTAGGATATAAATGTTCTCAAGAAGAAATTAGCTAATTCATTAGTGATGAAGGATTTGGGTACTACAAAGAAAATCCTTGCTATGACAATAACAAGAGACAGGAAAAATCACAAATTCACATTGTCTCAGGGTGAGTACATAGAGAAGGTGTTGGAGAGGTTTAGAATGCAGAATGAAAAACCAGTTGGTACACCTTTAGCCATCCATTTCAAATTAAAAAAGGAAATGTGTCCCAAGACACAGGAGGAGATAGAATACATGTCCAGGGTCCCTTATTCATCAGCAGTTGGCAGCTTGATGTATGCAATTTTTTGCACAAGACCAAATATTGCACATGCAGTGGTTGTTGTGAGAAGATATATGAAAAACCCAGGTAAAGAACATTGGGAGGTAGTAAAGTTGTTTCTCAGATACTTGAGAGGTATTGAAAATCATGCATTATGTTTTGGAGTTTTAGACACTATCCTATAGGGATATGTTGATTTAGATATGGCAGATGATAAAGATAGCAGAGGGAGTACCACAGGGTATGTGTTTACTATAGGTGGAACATCAATAAGTTGTATTTCAAAACTAAAAAAGGTTGTTGCACTTTCAACAACAGAGGCAAAGTATGTTGCTGCTATAGAGGCTCGTAAAGAAACTATTTGGTTATAGAGGTTTATGGAGGAATTAAGAAAGAAGAAGGAGAATAATAGGTTGTATTGTGATAGTGAGAGTGCCATTCATCTTGCAAATAGCTCATCCTTCCATTATAATACTAATCATATACATATGAGTTACCACTTCTTGCGATCCAGCTTGGAATATTGACATTTGAAGTTGGAAAAGATACACACTAGCCAGAATCCTGCAGACATGTTAACAAAGGGAGTAACCAGGGAGAAATTGTCCTCCTGCTCAGTTTCAGTTGGTCTTCAAGAATGAAGATGAAGATGAGAAATTTTCTAGGTATAAGAAGGTTCAGAGTCCATCAGATACAACAACAGTGGATTTGTTGAGATCAGTCTCCAAGTGGGAGATTGTTGGTTGTGGATCCAATTATCTTCCTGATTCAGAGGTCTTTTGTTTTCAGCTATGTTTATACTCCATGACTACTTTACACCCTAGAAGTATGTACACTCTTCCATGAGGGGGAGTGCAGAGGGGGGTTAACCCCTCTGTGGTGTCGGGGTTAAGAGGGCCCCCAATGGGGGTTCGAGGGAGAAGACCCCAAAATAAAACTTTCCTTGTAAATGTATATTATAATTTCATTGTAAATCTTGACCGTTCATTATAAGGTATTAGATCTAACTGTAGAAATTATGTTAGGGTTTTTTTCCCTAGAAGGAAACCCTCTTTTGAGAGGGAAATGTATTGTGGCTTTGTATTATTGGGAATATTGCACTATGAGAGATGAGACAACGAGAGAAAGAAGAGGAAGTTACAACGGGTTTTCTGTAGGTTGTATCCCTTCATATGATGGATAATAATAAAGGAAGGAATTGGAAATTTCTATGGTGGATGTAGCCCACACTGGGTGAACCACGTAAATATGTGTCTCTATTGTATTGTGTATCTTCTGTGTTTTATTTCTATATTTGTTTTATTTTATTGCTCCATGGTCCTGTTTTTCTAACATTCTCAACACATAAATGATTTCGTCATACCAAGGTGAATCGATGAATTTATGAGACACATGCAGGGATGTTTCTTCTTGAGGATTCTCTGATAGATCAATAATGAAGTTTATTCCCAAAACATCATAGTTTGATTGCGCCATCAATTTTTCAAGTCCCTAACCCTTAATCAATTTTGTGGGCTTGATTTCGAGGTCATATTCCAGCATGACTACGATCCACTTACCTCTTCTCCCCTCAAGGTCAGGTTGAGTTAGGATGTCCTTGACGAAATTGTTGGGCACGTAAGTAATGATGCAGGAATGCACTATATAAGTCCTGAACTCCTTGAGAGGTTTCACCAAGCCATATACTTGTTTTTCCATGATATCATACCTCAGTGGGTAGTATCTCAACCTCCTGCTGAAGTAGGCTATGGGATTTTCGAAATTTTTGTCGTCCTTCTAAAATAGTACGCCAACGATGGTGTTCTCCGAGATGAAGGAGAATAAGACAAAATATTTTGTGAAATCTGGGTTGGCCAAGATGGGGGCTTTGGTCAATGCCACCTTGATGTCTTCAAACGATATCCTAGATTTGGGGATCCATTTTAAAACATTACCCTTTCTGAGCATACTCCCGATGTGCTTTATAATTTTAGCTAGATTCAGAATGAACCTTCTAAGGAAATTCACCTTTCCTAGAAAGGACTGTATCTATTTCTTTCTCTAAGGAGTGTTGATCTTCAAAATCCCTTCTACCCTGTCGGGGTCTATCTTTATGCCTTCCTTTGAGATGATGTGCTCCAACATCTTCCCTTCTTCTATTCCAAAATGTGACTTTTTCGGATTCAAAGATACGTCAAACTTTATTCATTTCTGGAAGACCTTCTTTAGATGCTCGAGATGTTGTTCGTCGAAGTCAAAAAATACTTTGATGTCTTCCAAGTAGATCATGATAAATTTTTCATTTTCCTCAGCAAATTCTATATCCATATCCCTCTGGAAAGTATCTCTAGCGTTCATAATACTGAAATGAATCTTTACATACATTAACGTACCCCAGGGTTTCATGAAGGATATCTTTTCTCGGTCATCTATGTGTACCATGATCTGATTATAACCCGAAAAAATGTCCATCATGGACATGTTTTGGGATCCAACTACCTTCTACATGATGTAGTCCATCTTAGAAAGTGGGAAGTTTTCCTTCAGGGATACTCTGTTCAAGTTCTGAAAATCCATGCATAAAATTATTTCATCGCTCTTCTTCCTTACAATAACAAGGTTGGCAACCCATTTTGAAAATCTTAAAGAAACAATAATTTTGGCTTCAAATAGTTTTTTTACCTCTGTTTCAATTAGCGGCAGCAAAAGGGGATTGATCCATATTATCTTTTTCTTGAAAGGTTTTTGATTCTCTTTTAGAGGAATGACGTGCCAAATCACTCTAGTGTCATAGAATTTCAAGTCCTCATAAATCCAGGAAAGTACGTCAGGAAAGTCTTTCATGAGTTTGATGTATGTCTTCTTGATCTCTGGACTGAGTGTCTTTGATAATTTGATGTATCTCTGCTTGATATCCTGATGTTTCAATCCTCGACATCCTCATCATTTGCAGTTATATTTGGATTTCTAGCTACATCGTTTTCATCAAACAAATTTTCCAATGGAACCAATCCTTTGGGGATGATATTATTTTTTAGCTGCACTATGTCCCTTCCAGCTATCTGGTTCTGAAAGGGGTCATTGTCACTACGCGCAACTGTGTCTTCATATTCTTCTCAACAAAAATTATCATCGATGTTTACATTAGTGAACTATCGCTCATTTGGATGAACCTCTCCACCTGTTTGTCATATTCAAACACCTGCCAATACTTGATATTATTGAGTACCGTTGGACTGCATTTGACTTCAATCTCATACTTTCTACTGGGAAAAATTGGAATTTTAAACACTGAAGCTGAGGTGTCCAGGGCATCCGCTATTTGATTATGCCCCCTTTGGATCATTCACAAATTATACTCTGAGAACTCTTCGAGGAGATCTAGCACTAGATTCCTATATGCTCTCAGTTTGGGGTGCTTGGAATGGTATATACATTTCACTTTATCTATGATGAGATTATATTCTTCATGCACTGCTATCCTCTTGGAACCCAACTCTTTCAAAGTTATCATACCCAAAATCAATTCCTCATACTCAACCATGTTATTTGTACAATCAAAGGAGAGTTTGTAAGAGATATTTTAGATCCCACCTTGGGGGGATTTATCCATACATAGATGCCTTCTCCTTCCTTCCCAATAGCTCTGTTGAAGCTCATGTTCCACATTTTTTTCTTTGCATGGTTTCTCAAGTTGACACACTCTTCTGATCGATGCATGGATTTATCTTCGACATTCATGATACATGTCAACTCCTCCCCTTCAAAACACAACTCATTGTAAAATATAGAGGAGTCAATATTGGTGTCGACAAAGTAGATAGGATGGTTGTTTGGCTTGGTCTTGCTACTCACCATGTACTTGAGTAATAGTCTTTTTTCTTGGCCAAAAATAGGGAGGGTGGCATATGACATATCCATCGGTAGGGTTCCATTTAATTTCACGGCTCATGAACTGGATAACAACATGACAAATTTAGGGGGGGATGTCGGCCACAACCACATCCATGACCAGATTCTTAGATGGAATTTGAGACAACGACATGACCAAATATTTGATCAGATCCAAACATTTCACTTTCCTCGATTCAAAGGAGAAAATATCCTTATAGGGTCTGGTGATATCCAAACCTAACTTGTCCATGAGAACTTTTGTCATGAGATTGTGTGATGCACCTGAATCTAGCATGGCGTTATGCAAAGCCATGTCATGGATTTTGAGGCTGACATAGAAAGGGGGAATGTCCTCAGTATCGCCCTTTTCTTCTACGCGCGGACCAAATAAAATGGTAGGGTGGTCATCTTGGACGTTCAGGATATCAGGAGCCTCTTCCATCTTCAACATTTTAATGATCTGATCTTGATACTCTCATTTCTTGATGAGCTCATTGAAAGGGACAGAGATTTTAATTTTCACCATTTCATTTTCAAAGTTAAATGAGGGGGGGGCTTTATCTACCTCTGGTGCTTTATTTAAAGCCTCCTCCTTTGACTTTCCTTTCTCTATCACGTCCTTTGCTAGATTATATTTCTTTGCTTGGCTTGTGGAAGGAGTGTTCGCTTGAGGTTATTTTGTGGGATTCTTATCCTGATGCTCTATGGATGCCTTTCTGCTCCCGAGGTTGTATTGTTTTTAAAACTGCATGATGGAATTGTGATATCATTTCCTAATTTCTTTTGTTTCTGAAGACAACGTGTCCTCAGACTCCAGCATAATAACATCATTTGCATCCATGAATTGATCGTTTTCTCCCTTCATCAAGAATACATATGTGTCCATGTTGTCACAACAATGCATCTGATAAAAACCTTCATTCACATAATTTTTTTGGAATGGAGGTCTTATTTGTTGATCATCGTGCTCTCTTTATTCCTTATCCCCGATCTGCGAGACCACACCCCTTCTAATGTTTTGATTTCTGGTTTGGAATTCATTTTTCTCTTGGGCGGCGGGCTTGTTCTCCATGGACATCATTTCCATCAAATTATCCATAGTATTTCTTATCAAGTCAAACTTTTCATCCAACAATTGAGAAGTAGAGGGTTGCATGTCTCCTTGGGGTTTCTTTCTGTTTCTGTTGAATTTTTGTTTGATCTTTCCCGATGCCATCAGATTTACTTCGACTTCAATTGCATTGGTCATCATAGCACCTAAAGTAGTAGATATTCTTTCTCTCACTAGCAAGGGAAAATTGTTGTCAAAGGAGTCAACGTATCGAAGCGGTGCAACTCTGGGAGACGACTAGACTTCTGTGGGGATTTAATTGTATACCTTCATGTATTGGGCTGAGAACTCTTGCACTATTTTTTTCTCGTGCTCTCTTCATATTTTTTTACTACGTTAGTAGTTGCAAATGATTCTTTTTGTCTCCCCATATGGCAAGGACTGATGTTTCAAGTGCTGCGAAATTGGGGATGCTTGTTGCTTGAAGGGCCTTAAACCATTTCCTAACCTCCCCGGAAAGACTCAGCATGAACAATATAATCTTCGCATCCTCATGATAGACCTCTTCTATTTAAAAAAAATTGTTGAACCAATCCAAGGTTTTTTTGGGCAGAGGCGTTCCTTTCGACATCATATATCTTGATCCTCTAATTATAGTTCTAGGGAAAATCATGCAGTTGAGCTGGCAGGGAAGGAGGGGAGAATCGACTAGCGATTTCTCTAGGATGGTTTGGAATTGGAAGAATGTTTTGAGTAGGGATTACGGAAGCTTACGGGATTTTGTTTGGTATCAAATATTGAAACCTCTTCTCATCGAAGACTGTCTCATCCAAGAAGGTTTATGATTTAGACCTGAACAAGGCTTGTTTGAACAGTGTGTCGAAATCAAGGTTGTCAATGTTGTGTAAATCATCTTTGGGTAAGGAAAATTTTATGTCCAGGAAATAGAATGGGTCTCGCACCTATTCCTTTTCCCTGCTCAGAATCTTTTCAGGATCATATACGGGTGCTACAAGGTCTAGATCAGGATTGGCTGTAGTAAAAATTGTCTTTGGAGGGAGGGTTTCTAATTTGTACTACTCTATGCTATTGGTGTCATTCACCAGATTCTCTTGGGTAAAATTTTCAACTGATATATATGTTTGTGCCATTATTACCCTCAGGGGTAAAAACTATAGCTTTAGTCATTCTCTCAGGGAAAATTTTATTGAATTTCGTCGCCAACAACGATGCTAAAATGTTAGCTCTCCGTAAATTAGTTTGGATGAGAAAACCAATGACAGAGGTAACCTACAAAACAACTTTAAGGGAAAAAACTAGCCTTTTCGTCGCACAGAGGAATCTCTCTGAGACTTTGTCTCTATATAGATAATGACTTTGAATTGTCGACTAGGTTTAACACATTTGTGCAGTATTTATGGTTCTAATGGAAAGAGAATACAAAACCTTGGGCCATGGAGTCAAATTCCAAAAAGAGAGAGAAATAAATGACTTGGTGGCTAAAACTTGAGAGGAAAAAGGTTAAGTAGGAAATGGTCTTTGAGTTTGAAGTCATTGTGTGTGGCGAGAGAAAAATACATAAAGTAACTCAGAGCACCATTGGAGATGAATTCTAAATTCTTTGAAGAAAACATGCACGTTTAAATGGAGAAGTGTAAAGCACCGCACGATAAATTCTAGACTTATAAAACATTTTGATTTAAAGAGAATACAAACATGGATATACAAAACAAAGGAAAAAACAACATAAGAGAGATCACAATACATCAAACCACCACCACTAGAATCTTTTCATCAAAGTGTCTATAACTTTGCATTAAATTTCAATCAGGTTTGAAAGTTACATTCGACATTCACTATCTACATTAATTTGCAAACCAACCTCGCTTACATTGAAAATATGCAATATATAGAAAAAGGATGTGTTTCTTGGGCTGTCATGCCCCCCAACTACTACACCTAGAAATTAGGCTATGGTTATTCTTTTCTAAATGATCCTTTGGATGGAACTTACTAAGAATACAAACTTGACTGTATTGAATCATGTAACAACTGACATCTTTTCCACGATGGTTCAATCATCAAGAAGATTCCATCGTTAAGAAGTGATGTGTTGGCACTTCTCCTTTGAATGTTCATATGGATGATTGAGCACTTTGTTAGAATCCTTCCACCAAGTATAATGGATTTTATTGATGTCGTGCAATCATTGGTTGTGGTATGCATGTGTCAGGTAACTACAGACTGTCACTTGTGTTTCCGAGATGGCAACGATGGTCAGCAAACAACGCATTTCTTAAAAACTATTGTGTGTTCATCCTACACTTGTCCTTCATGACAGGTGGGTTTTTGACATCTTCGTGATGTATATCCTTTGCGTGGATACACGTTGGATTCCATACTTACCAGCAATAAAGAGGACATGGGGAGAAAGAACTTTTGTGCCACATTCAAAAAGACAAAAAAAGGGATCAGATCAATTATCTTTCTGGCCTTATCAGCAGTCGTGATTTCTAAGTGTTTTTCTGAGGGACCAATTGTGCCTTTTTATATTCTTTACCAAGACCTCGCTCCCCTTCATCTTCACTTGAGAACTGGATAGAGTTGTGAAAATTTTTATATGGCCAATCCACATTATTTGAAATGCTCCGTGATTTTCTCCTTTGACATTCTTTGTGCTTCGTGTAGCTGGATGATCATGTTTTGCACTTCCTTGAGTTGCCTCTTGAACCAATTCACATTCCTTCTTGGCTTTGTAATGTCAATGTCTCGACGATCCTTTATGCTAACTTCTTTCTCAACTCCATGTTCTCCTTGTACAACTCAAAAATAGTGATCTCCTCTTGCTTTAGTTGTTGCGATGGCTCATGAACATCCCTGCTTTCAGTCTCCCTCCTTCGTCGTCTATCACATATTTATCATATTGAACCTTCGATAGGTTCCAGCCAAACAACTCACATGAGTAACTTCTCAGCAACCAATTTATCATGCGGTTTTCTTGGAGATTGGGCCTCCCCGGGCTCCCTATTCTTCCTTGGAATTCCTATTTTCCTAGGTATTGGCTATTGGGGGGATGAGACTTCCACTATATTTCCTTTTTCTACAGCCCCTTATATTCTCTCCTTTGCATTGTGAGATGTTTCTTCTCCAGTGGGTAGAGGGGGATCTCCTTTGGGATCCCTAGGGATGTTGGATGAAATCATAAATGAATCCCAACCCTTTCCTAGTCTCCCTAATTCATCAACCATAAACAATTTGATTAGTGATATATTCGATAAGTTCTTCTTTGGACGGTCTGCTTTAGCTTGGATGCTATCTTCCATTTCTCCTAGACTTTGGTACAAGAAGAAAAGAAGGTTCAATGACCTCTTTCCTGTGAAATGCATCAACAATATTATGTAATGCAGGTGTATTCTTTCAGACCTTATTTAATAGGTGATATACTTTGTAATCACCTTCAAGAGTTTCTGAAAAGGGTCCCATAGATACTGACTTGGAACACCCGTTTCAATTTTCCCGTTTAGGTAGTTTGATTTGATGAATTCTTCATAGCATAGCATGTCCAAAGGCATGCCTTAGGCTAGCTTTCACCATGCACAAGGATCTTCTTCATGACTGACAGAGTTTCATCTGTCACTCGAAATGTGATTCCTGCAATAATCGCGTGAAACCCGTTAAATCTGAGCGCGAACTATTTCACCAGTTTCACATTGTATCCTTGGATTTTCTTGCAATAGAGCATGCATCCAACCTATTCTAAAGATTCTTTGACATTCAGATATTCATTTATCAATTCCAAGTCTTGAGGCTCGGGCCTCACTGTTCTGCCCCTTCACACCCCTTTCCTTATGTTTTTGGATGTCGTCATGGTGCAATGCATTTTTGTTCTGCGTGCACGATAGTGAATATGCCACCCCCTTCATGCGAAAAATGGATAATGATATTATTAGACCAGACCCATCGGACGGGTGGTAGCGGAAATTTTCACAATAAGAGAGAATTACTTTGGGAATTCATTGCGTAGAACCCAGGTGACGCAAAGACTCTCGGTGTAGGAATGGGTTGAAGTTGTGATAGTGACGATGACAGGCTCTTCACAGTAGGGGAGCGTGAAAGACAATTTGGGTTTGAAAAAAAACTCTAAGGATGAGGGGATGATCGTGAGATAACTTTTCGTCTAACAGACTAACTTGTGACCAAATCCGTCTGTATCCAAACCATGATTTAAGACAAACAAAACATAATAATCTTTACTGAAATCAACTTTCCCACAACAAAATCCCGTAGCGAGAAACATAGCTGATGGAAATCGACTTTCCCACAACAAGAAACTTAGGGCTTGAAGGAAAACATACAAATGACGCATAAACGCGACTGGTAAATTAAATACATGCAGAATGAATGACATTTATAACTGAACGGATGGGGGATGGAATCATTACAGGGGAAACTGAATCCATGGTGACGAGAAGTTTTGAAGTAGGCAGAAGATTTGTGTAGCACATTTGCATGACGGGTAAGCTTCAGAGTGTGTAAAGTATAGACGATAAGGGATGCAGAGTATACGTGATATGAGCGTCGAGATTTCTTATCCTTTTTGACTTCATAATAAGGTGATGATGGTAATTATGTCTATCGACGTGACCCTTATTATAAAAACCTTCTTCGACCTTTGACACATAAAATCCCCCTTCTAACAGGACCCAACCTTTTGGGAAAATACCTTGACCATTTACACATGTTTGATTCTAACGCCCTTTCCCGACTCCAAGGGGAAAACCGACCACTCGTTGACTTTGAACCATTCATTATTTGGTACCTGACCTCACATGATTTGACACACGGACCATGACTCATCTAAGATTGAGTCTAACTGAAACAATGATGACGCTAACATGTTGTTTAATGTAATATTGTTCAACTCCCTATAATTGATACACATTCTCCAAGTCCCATCCTTCTTAGGTACAATTATTATGGGTGACCCACAAGGTGAGGTACTTGGTCGAATTATACCCTACTCCAACAATTATTGCAATTCCTTCTTCACTTCATTCGCTTCTAGAACATATTTTCTATACAACCCAATATTTTGCAATGGGGCATGTGGAAATAATTGTATTCATGCTCCACATCCCTCTTGGGTGGTATCCCTTTAGGACCCTTGAACAATCCTCTGTATTCCTATAGAAAATAATCCGAACTATGCTTCTTCTCTTTTTTACACCCCTCTATGGATGCCTTCACTCTCATGGATTCATCATTAGATTGATTTTCTCTTAAGAAAAGAAAAACACATTTCATACTAGAACTAATCAACTTCTTAGCTTGGTCGGAACGTACCAGTAAGTTATTTGACTTTCCTTTAAGTGCATTGATGATGTAGGAGTTACAATCCTTGATCAATCTATATTGGTTGTCTCTCTACATGAATATTACATCCCTTATATACATGTAATGGATTCCAAACACTACTCCACATAGATCAAGGGGTAATACATCTAATTCCACTTCATCAATAAAATAAAAAATTATAGAAAATTTAATATTACACTATTTCATTACCTATGTATTTACATTTTTGTTTACCCAACCCATTGGACATGATCTAGGATGACCGTGAACCTCAAATACAATCTTGAAAACTAGATTCATTGCTATGATATTGGCCTATGAACTAGATTCAAACAGATCATCTATTTTCGTCTTCTTGACCTGAATACTAATGTGGAAGAACTTGGTTATCTTGTTCTCTTCCTAGTGTTGAAGGCTACTTAAATTCACCTTCTTCTCCATAAATGTGTAGACAATATTTTAATCCACACATGAGCTAGTTTAAAATTCATTTCTCGAATCTATGACTAGAAGGTTTGTTTTATTTATGTTGTCCTTGGGGTTCTCCAGGTTTAGATCTGGATTTCATTTCTAGTACTTCTTCTTAGTGTGGCCATGAATTCTTCTATGATTGTAATGGTTGGTAGGATCTTTGCACTGATGTGTAGTGGTTTTTTTCTTCTTATATTCCCCCCATTTCCACATGTTCTTACCCTCCTTGGAAGATTCTTGATGCCCTTTCTGCTTCAAACCACTTGGTTCCCCCCTCTATTGTCCTATGTTTTCAAGGTATTGTGCCTGTACACACACCTCCTCCATTATCCACGGCTTGAATAACATCAGTTTCTTTCATATATGACTTTGTAAACCCCTAATATACTTGAGGAGTACATATGGGTTCTTGGGAGAGATACTTAGCATGATGGAAATATTTCCAAACTCTGTGGTGTACTCCTCTACACTGTACCCATGCCTCTACATCAAATAGTGCCACTAGATCCATTGGTCCTCTACATATATGATATGGTATAATTTGTAATCGATGAGGGTTTTTAATTCCTTCCACCTAGTTATTTTTTGATCATCGTCCAGACTAATTTTTTTCATCTGGATTTCCCACCACGTTAATGCATGGCCCTCATACTTCAATATAAAAAATGAAATATTCGACCGTTCCTCTATATGGTGAATGCTAAAATGAACTTCTAGTTGTTGAAACCATTGATTCAGTGTTAATGCATCGATCTCACCTTGGTATGTCTTTATGTCCACTTTTGCTTTGTTATTGAATAGGTATTATGAAGTGTTAATGACACCTGAAATAAATTTCTCTTTCCTGGATTCTTTCTGTGACTCCTTTCCTATGTCCTCCCAATATCTTGAATTCCCCTCCAATATGATCTTTGATTTAGAGCCTCCATCATCTCCGGACGATTTGAGCATTCTTTCTATAGCTACCATGAGGAGGTTCGTATTGTGACTAATGTTGAAAACTTGTTCTTCCAACCACTTAAATATATCTTCTACTAGATATCTGGGGTTATTATATATAGACTCGTTCATCATGGATAGGCTTTTTGCAACTTCTTTATAAGTTGATTCATCGATCCTGCAACTTCCCAAAAATACCCAAAAGGAAAACCTTATTTGATACCAATATGATCTATAAAATGACATGGATATTCCATTGGAACAATTCATCATAATACATCTGATAAATAAAACTAAAATCCACCTTTGAAGGTTAAATTCCTTTATATTTCCATAATATTTAGTTATTGATTTTCTACTTATGGGTTAAATAAATAAAATATGAAAAATAGAGAACGATAAAATACAATCACACGTCATCCACAAAATGAAACAATTTTTTTCTCTGGAAAACCCTTAAAGGAGAAAACCCGACTAGAAGGTGAGGTTTCTCTACTCTCTTTTTTTTGTTATGGAAATAATGCAAGTATAACGGAGAATGGACTCTCTATTGAGTTACTTGAGACTTGTAGCCTCTTAGGATGTTACAAAACACTAACCACCTCCATTTTTCTCTCTAAGTTCCCACTCCTAGTTCTACTCTTCTATGGAACAAAATATAATAACATTAAATGGAACCCCTTCTATTCCTAGTGGGCCCATATTTAACATAGCCCGATAGCCATCTAGGGGTAGTTTTTTACACCATCAACTTTCCATTGTGATAGGGTTTTGGAACTTCTAGAATATTGTTAAAATTACATACGTTTCTAACCCCATATACATGAGTAATGGGGGATTTCATGGCATCCTCTCATACCATGGTGGTCAACACGGTAGGTAAACTTGCAGAAGGTATAACTTTTGCATAAAATGTCCTATTGATGTGACTTTTTTACCGTTGGAAAGGGATCGATCTGTACAATAGAATTACAAGATCCAAGATATTACAATATTATAATAAATGTTTAACCCCAAAATATGTCACTTCATGCCTTAAAAGGGCCCCAGAAGGTTCCAAACCCTAGTTTTTCTAAACTGGGACCTACCATTAAAATGGCCCTTGAAAATGATTGCACCAATTTTTTCCACTTCGAAAGGATTGAGATATATGAAAAACAATATAATGATCCAATCTGGATGACAAGGTTTCATTCATATAGAGAAATTAATTTTAATCCAACACTTAGATAGTTTAGCAATTTTCAATGGCCAAAATCCATGCTTAGTACCAACCACAAAGGGGAAACTCGAGAGTTACCATGTAGTTGTCTTCCTTGAGTATGGTTATCGGGGAAAAATAATATGAAAAATGAAATTTCTATGGCTTGGAGAGAAGTGGAGAAAAGACTAAGCCACTTGACTCAACAAACATAGATGCATTGGTTGCATTGGAACAATGAGTGAATTAGAATTGAAGTATTGCTAGTAGATGTGGTTAGGTCAATGGATGAACCAGTTGATTTATTCATGAAATAGTTTGGAATGTCACAACAGGAACCAAGAGAGGTTTCTATGGGGATTCTAAAGTAGTTCATTGAACATGAGAATCACTCATTTGCATACCAAGATGAGGGGAACAAAGTGTTAGAACCTTGGTACATCCATGACAAGGGAGAATTACATTGAAGAATTGAGGAGCTTGGATGAATTAAATGGACATATGATCATTATCATGAATCCATCGTAGAGGAATGGGAAGGAAAAACTTGGATGGAAGATGCCTTTACTCAACTACTTGATGCAAAAGTATGACAACATATCACAGGTTTCGTCGAGACAAGATAGATATTAGGAGGATGGATATCCTAGAGATCCACCTTCACTTTTCCATTAAGAGATGAGAATAATAACTACCTGTCGCAATGGGTGATACTGAAGCCTAATAGGTGTTGGTAAGTTTTCAGGAAGGTTAGATTTTCATTTATGGTAAGATCAGAGTATGCGGCGTTGGATTCAGGAGAATTCCCAATGAACGTCAGATCTGAGCTAGAGGTCTGACCACTGTTGGATCCAGGAGAACCTGCATGCTCTTTAACGAACAAGGTGACATGCAAAACCCCAAAAAATCCAAACCAGACACCTCAACGAAGACTCCATTTTGGAGTTTTGGTTACCGGGAGATGGAGAAGTCAAGAGTCGAGACTCTCATCATCAGGAGTCCCGAAGTGTCGAAATGCGAAATCCCGAAAACCTGAAACAGGCGCACCACTTGGAGTATTGAATACCGGGATTTTGGTTACTGGGAGATGGAGATGTTAGAAAACCTCATCATCAGAAGTCCCAAAGTGCCAAAATTTGAAATCCCAAAAAATCGAAAAAGGTGCATCACTCGGAGAGTTGGATACCGGGATTTCAGTTACCGGGAGATGGAGATGTCAGAGACTCTCATCAACAAGAGTGTTGAAATCATGAAATGCGAAATGGAAAAATGATCTGAGCCATTGGTTCGAGGAGATCATGGACCATTGATTCGACTCCATTTCGAAGTATTGGATACCGGGATTTCGAATACCGGGAGATGGAAATGACAAAGACTCTCATCATAAAGAGTCCCAAAGTCGCGAAACCTGAAGTTGCGAAATGATAAAAGACTCCACACCGGATTTTTGGATACCGAGAGGTTGAGAGGTCAAGAATCATCACACTACATCACAGGAGTCCTGAAATAGAGAAAACCAAAGTCACGAAATGAAAAAAACTCCATACAGGAGTTTCGGATACCGGGAGTTCGAGGAGTCAAGAGTGAAGACTCTTCATCTCAGGAGTCTCGAAATCGTGAAACCCGAAGTCGCAAAATGAGATTCGCCAAAATTAGAAATGCTGGAGTACCAGACCATTGATTCGACTCCATTTTGGAGTTTCAAATACTGGAACTTGGAGGTGTCAAGAACACTTCACCACAGGAACACCGAAGTGTCGAAATGTGAAATCGCGAAAAGCACTTTATGGATAAGCTCTTGGTATTGGCCATGGTCATATTGAGGAAGGAGCTAGTCCCTGCTAAACCTCATTTCAGGGATCGGGAGTTGGAGGAGTCAAGGGACTGACTGGAGAATCCCGGAAATGCGAAATTGTGAAATGCAGTTTCGAACTAATCGATGGTCACTGCCTGTGGTCACATCCTAAGAATATGGGGGAAGGAAATAGTGTAGACAAGCTCCTTTTAGGAGTTTCAGGGATCATGACTGGGAGTGTCAAAACACTTGGTCACACAAATGTCGAATTGTGGAATGACGAAATTCCAAAATGATGAAAGGTTTATGTAGCTGGTGGTCACCGCCGGTGGTCACGTAAGAGGAAGGAGATAGCATAGTTGGGCTCTATTTCAAGGTTCACACTATAACTGCAAGTAAACTACCGATGGTTTCTGTCAAAGGTGTGAAAAAGACTTCTGTGTAACTACCAGAGGAGCGGAAGAGTCTGAAGGAACCTTCCAGTGGAATGAGAACTGGAAATAGAGGTGATTGACAACTAGAAGAGCGTTGAAGCCTGTGATTGCAACAGAGAGGTTAATCTTGATTGTGCCAAAGAAGATGATGAGTCTCATCTACCAGAGAGGCTGAGTAATATTAGTGTAACACCCTGTGATGATGGATGGGTGGGTTTAACAACCAAAGAAGCTGAAGAGTTGCTATGATGAATAGGCAGAGCACTCAACATGAAGAGGATGCAGAAGAATTATGCATAGACGATAGAATGTGTAAAGAGACTATAAGAAGGCAGAAGAAAGAAGAGATGTGTGTTGTTGTTTCTAAGGTGGAGTAATGCATGTGTGAAGAAGTAAGGGGAGTGAAACAGCTGAAATGGATAGAATAAAAAAGGTGCATTGAATGGAAAGGGCATAGAAAGCACAAGAGGCAGAAGAATAGAAAAGTGAAATGGATGCGTGCAGGAAGATAGTGAGGAAGACAGAGCAGCGAAATCTGGCAGAACAATGATGAGACTGGTAAGCTATTGTTGAACACTATATCACTGTAATAAGTTTCAGTAATTCATATTCATAAACCAGGGTTGTAGGTAGGTGTTAGGGAGGACTGGTGTCCTCATAGGTTCAAGGGAGTGCTTGAACACAGGGAGTTGTAGCTTCCTTCTAGTTGGTGCTAGAGAAACCAGGGAGTTGGTGCTTCCTTCTAGTTGGTGCTAGAGAAACCAGGGAGTTGGTGCTTCC
>ML788037.1:14569-40225 GCA_009831015.1 Picea engelmannii | reverse complement strand
ATGTATGATAATGTAAAGAATGTAAATATTACTTATCATATAAAGAAGAAGACGTTTTTACCCTGTATGGGTTTCCTCAAGAAAATCTGTCTCTGTGTATCTCATATGTGTGACTGATGCTAAATATGCTATTGCTTATTGCCCTGAATCATTGTGATTGTCATTGAATGCTTTGTAAAGAATTAAAAATAAGTATAATTGTTCAAGCTCGGTAAACAACTCATTCAACCCCCCCCTCTCAGTTGTCCAACAATTGGTATAAGAGCTGGCCCCTTTTATCTAATGGTAGATCCTAGAACTTAAACATGTCAAGACATGAAGGAAATTCAACCAATAAGGCCCCTCTATTCAATGGAACAAACTTTGCCTTCTGGAAAGTTAGAATGAGAACCTACATAATGGCTTTAGGTGCAGATGTTTGGGATGTGGTAGATATTGGTTATGTAAAGCGAGTTGTACTAGCTAATAAGGATGACAAACTAGAATTTAATTTCAATGCTAAGGCTATGAATGCTATCTTGAGTGGGATTGCAGAAGCAGAATTCGTAAAAGTTATGCATGTAGGAACTGCCAAAGAAATGTGGGACAAACTCATTAACAGTTATCAAGGTAATGAGAAGGTAAAGGATGCCAAGCTTCAAACCTACAGAATGTAGTTTGAACAACTGAAGATGAAAGAAGATGAAACTGTTGGAAAATACTTTCTGAGAGTAGAAGAAATGGTAAATGCAATGAAAGCACTTGGAAAAACAATTGAGGAACCTTCTTTAATTTTGAAAATCTTGATATCTCTCCCAGATAGGTTCAATCTGAAGGTCTCTTCTATAGAAGAACTAAATGATCTAAAAAACTTGGAGTTTGATCAAATTTTAGGAGCATTGACTACATATGAAATGAGAATAGTTAAAGATAAACCCACCTCCAGAGAAGCATCATTTAAGGCAGACAAGAATGAGGATTCTGAGCCCGATGAAATTGAAGAAAAATTTGTGAAGAGACTGAAGAAGGGATCAGGAAAATACAAAGGTAAACTACCTTTCAAATGCTTCAACTATGGTAGGATAGGTCATTTTGAAAATAAATGTCCCCACAAAGGAAAGGATCAGACATGTGATGATAAGGAGAAGTACAAACACAAAAATTTATTTAAAGAGAATAACTTTAAGAAGAAAAGTCTTTGTGTAAACAATGATGATGATCCTTCAGATGATTAAGACAATGATTCGTCTATTGAAGATAAACTAAATGACTTCATACTTATGGCCAAAGAGGACTATGATAATAACAACACAAGGAGTGATATTAATAAAGAAGAAGTTGTGGTTGACATGGAAGGAGAACTGATCAGTGCACTGGAAGAGATTGACAGACTAAGAATCAAGAACAGAAAGCAAAAACAATTGATGATACAGTTCAAGAAAGATAGTAAATAACCTGATGAAGACCTTGTCCTACTAAAAGTAGAATTAGAAGAGGCAAAGAAAATCGAAGATATTCTGAAACGACAGTTATCAGAAAAGAAGGCAAGATGTGAAGCATTAGAAAAAGAAGTAGTGAAAACTAGGAAAGAGATGGAGAAGTTTCAAGCCTTGTATAATCAGAATCTGTCAAGTATCAGAGCCTTAGAAGGATTAGCCACCATTCTGAATTAGCAAAGGAATCCAAAGCTAAAAACTAGTTTGGGTTATGAAGAGGGATCAAGTAGTGGCAAGCCAAGAGACGAAGAACCCATCAAGTTTGTCAAATGTACAACCAATGACAACAACAAACTTGCAGAAACAAAGGAAGATAATTAGTCTCCCAGGACGAGTAAGGAAAAAGGTGCCAGGACTAAATATGTAGAAAAAAGAAATAGTGTGCTCCCTGCTGAAAGACATTATTAGCATGGAAGAAATTGATTTGTTCAAAGAAGACAACCATTTTCTAGGTACAAATAATTTTTCTATGGCTATTGTTTCTACTGTTCTAACTTTGGTCACAAAGCTGTAAATTGTTCCTTAAGACTTAGACATGAGCAATTAAGATTTCAAATGAATAAATACTTGCCACAATAGAGAATGATGCAGCCAAATAACAAACCTTTATATATTGCAAATTTCCAAATGAAGTCTAGGGACATGCAACTAACGAGGTAAAGAAATAATCAACAGTCAATGAGTAGGCAACGCTGCAACAATAATTTTGACCTATTGAACAATGAGATTGAATGCTACATATGTCATAACTATGGACATAAATCTGTTGACTGTCGATTAAAGAACTATGAACCAAATTTGAATTCCCCTACTAAAAATGTCAAGTTTTGGAAGAAGAAAGAAAGTGACAAGTGTGGATTAGTGTTGTCAACCCAAAGTAAAACGAACCCTTGGTATATAGACAGTGGATTCTCCAAACATATGGCAGGAGACAAAAGTAAGTTTCTATCCCTAAGTGAAAGAAAATCAGAAAACTTAACTTTTGGAAATGATGCTCCAGGTAAATTAAGGGTAAAGGGATGGTGAGTTTAAGTAATGGAAAAGGAAAAGCCCAAGATGTTCTACTTGTAGATGGGCTGAAATATAATCTACTCAGTGTAAGTCAAATGTGTGACAAAGGATGTGAAATGGTGTTCACGTCCAAGGACTGCAAGATAAAGTATGTAAACTGAGGTCAAGTGGTGGCCAAAGGCATAAAGAAAGAAAATAATGTATATGTGTTGAAAGAAAATAGAGAAGAATGTCATCTAAGAAAACATGATGAAAGATGGTTATGGCATAGGAGACTTGGACATCTAAACTTTGACCACTTAATCAAACTCATAAATATCGAGGTAGTAAAAGATCTTCCAAGAATATCAAAGCCCCAAGATTCAATGTGTAAACCCTGTCAAGTAGGAAAGCTAAACAGGACACAGTTTAAGTCCAAAAATTTTACATCAACAAAGAAATCACTCCAACTAGTTCATATGGATTTATGTGGACCATCAAGACATGAAGGCATAGGGAAAGAAAACTACTTCATGTTGATTATTGATGATTACTCCAGACTTACTTGGGTTGCCTTTCTCAAAGAAAAAGCTGAAGCATTTGAGAAGTTTAAAATATTTAAGGCTTTAACTAAGACTCAAACAGGCAAGAGGTTAAAGGAAGTAAGATCAGACCGAGGAGGAGAGTTTATGTCAAGTGACTTCAAGGAATTCTGTGACAAACATGGGATCAAGAGAGAATACACAATCCCAAGAACTCCATAACAAAATGGAGAAGTTGAGAGGCAAAACATAACAATGAAGGAAATGGCTAGGTCAATGATGAATGAGAAGAACATTGGTCAAACCTACTGGGTAGAAGCGATACACACAACAGTCCATGTTCTTAACAAAGCCCACCTCAGACCACAAAGTGACAAGACACCTTATGAACTGTGGTTTGGGAGACCTGCTTCAATTAAACACTTCAAAGTCTTTGGGAGTAAATGCTACATAAAGAATAATGATGAGAACCTTGGAAAATATGATGACAAGGATAATGAAGGTATCATCTTGGGGTATGCTACAAACAGTAAAGGATACAGATGCTATAATAATAGGCTGCATAAAATGGTTGACTGTATTGATGTAAAAGTTGATGAAGGAATCCCAACAAGAGAGATGTACAGGAATGAGTTTTCTACTGAAGACACAGCTAAAGTTGAAGATGAACAGGTCCAAGAATCAGAAAACGAATACTCTGAATCAGATGAAGACTCAGACACTCAGACAGACTCAAATCAGTAGTCAACATCAAATTCCTCCTCTAGGATCATTCAAAAGAATCATCCTGCAAGTCAGATAATTGGAGAAAAAGACAAAGGTGTACAAACCAAGAGAAAGATAATCAAAACCACTGAACAATCTCATATAGCTTTCATATCCATGCTGGAACCCAAGCATTTCAATGAAGCCAGCAAAGATGATCATTGGGTTAAGGAAATGAATGATGAACTTGATCATATTGAGAAAAACAATACATGGGAGATGGTTCATAGACCTGAAGGTAAAAATGTCATTGGCTCTAGATGGATATTTAAAAATAAGTTGAATGAGCAAGGACAAGTTGTCAGGAACAAAGAAAGGTTAGTCTGTAAAGGATATGCTTAGATAGAAGGACTGGATTATGATGAAACATTTGTGCCCATAGCAAGATTAGAAGCTATTAGAATGTTTCTTTCCTATGCTTGTTATAAAAGGTTTAAAGTCTATCAAATGGATGTCAAGTCAACTTTTCTAAATGGAGATTTAAGTGAATAAGTCTATATGGAACAACCAGAGGGTTTCAAACTGTCTGATAACCCTGACTTAGTATGCAAGCTGAAGAAATCTTTATAGGGGTTAGAACAATCCACTCGAGCCTAGTATCATGGAATGGATACATATCTCAAAGACAAAGGGTTCAAGAGAGGACCAGTTGACAACAATCTATATATTAAAACATAGGATAATAATTTGCTCATCGTATTGGTTTATGTAGATGACATCATCTTCATATGTAATAAGGATCCATTGGTACAATGGTTTTCTTCTGCTATCGAATCTGAGTTTGAAATGTCCATGATAGGAGAACTGTCATTTTTTCTTGGCCTGCAAATTACTCAAAGGTCTGAAGGGATGTTCATTTCTCAAGAAAAATATCTAAGAGAAATGATGAAAAGATTTCAAATGGAAGACTCCAAACCTATGGGTACACCTATGGTTACTGGATGCAAATTAAGCAAGGATGATGAATCACCTGATGTTGATCAAAGTTCATATAGATTAATGATAGACAGCATGTTGTACATCACAACATCTTGCCCAGACATAATGCATGTTGTAGGAATGGTAGGAAGATTTTAGTCTGCACCTAAACAGAGTCATTTGCAAGCTATCAAAAGAATATTCAGGTATTTGAAAGAAACAATGACTTATGGTCGGTGGTATCCCAAAAATCAAAATTTTTAGTTAACTGCTTATTCAGATGAAGATTGGGAAAACAGTGTTGATGAGAGAAAAAGAACCAGTGGAGGAGAATTCTTCCTGGGTGACTCATTAGTAGCATGGCTTAGTAAAAATCAAGGTTCCATTTCTTTATCAACCACAAAGGCAAAGTATATTACTACTACTACCTATTGCACTCAGGTATTATGGATGATTCAGACACTTGCAGACTTGGAGGTAAAATACACTGCACTGATCCATTGTGATAACACTAGTGCCATCAGTGTGTCTAAGAATCCTGTATTCCACTCCAAGACCAAGCATATTCCCATAAAATACCATTTTCTGAGAGAGCAGGTCACTAATCAGGTTTTTCAGGTCCAGTACATTCCAACCACAGAATAAATTGCATACATCTTTACTAAACCCCTAGCTAAGACACCTTTTGAATATCTCCGACAAAAGTTGGGTGTCATTTCGTCTCACACCTAAGAGAGTCCATCTTGTTAGGGGGAGTTTTGTATTGTTTGAATATCTAATGCCTCCTCAAAATTACTGCAATAGCTCAGGGGGAGAATGTTTTTCTTTGACATTGATGTCAAAGGGGGATAAAAGGAGTGGTCTGGGCCAGATGCTACAGTTGGAGGTCCAAACAGATTAGCGAAGCCATTGTGGGTTGCCATCAATGCCAAAGGGCGAGATTGTTGGTAAGTTTTCAGGCAGGTGAGATTGTCATTGATGGCAAGATCAGAGTATGTGGCGTTGGATTCAGGAGAATTCCCAATGAACGTCAGATCTGAGCCAGAGGTCTGACCGGCGTTGGATCTAGGAGAACCTGCATGCTCTTTAATGAGCAAGGTGACATGCGAAACCCTGAAAAATCCAAGCCAGGCACCTCAACGAAGACTCCATTTCGATGTTTCGGTTACCGAGAGATGGAGAAGTCAAGAGTCGAGACTCTCATCATCAGGAGTCCCGAAGTGCCTAAATGTGAAATCCCAAAAACCCAAAACAGGCACACCACTTGGAGTATTGAATACCAGGATTTCGGTTACCGAGAGATGGAGATGTCAGAAACACTCATCATCAAGAGTCCCGAAGTGTGGAAATGTGAAATCCCAAAAACCCAAAAAAGGCGCATCACTCAGAGAGTTGGATACCAGGATTTCGGTTACCGGGAGATGGAGATGTCAGAGACTCTCATCAACAGGAGTGTTGAAATCGCGAAATACGAAATGGTGAAATGATCTGAGCCATTAGTTCGAGGAGATCGTGGACCATTGATCCGACTCCATTTCGAAGTATTGGATACTGGGATTTCAGATACCGAGAGATGGAAATGACAAAGACCCTCATCATAAAGAGTCCCAAAGTCACGAAACCCAAAGTCGCGAAATGATAAAAGACTCCACACCAAAGTTTCGGATACCGAGAGGTTGAAAGGTCAAGAGTCAGTACACTGCATCATAAGAGTCCTGAAATCGTAAAACCCGAAGACATGAAACGAAAAAAACTCCATACTGGAGTTTCAGATACTGGGAGTTCGAGGAGTCAAGAGTGAAGACTCAGGAGTTTCAGATCTCAGGAGTCTCAAAATCGTGAAATCCGAAGTCGTGAAATGCAATTCACCGAAATTAGAAATGTTGGAGTACCATACCGTTGATCTGACTCCATTTCAGAGTTTCAGATACCAAAACTTGGAGGTGTCAAGAACACTTCACCACAGAAACATCGAAGTGTCGAAATGCAAAATTGTGAAAAGAACTATATGGATAAGCACTTGGCCTTGGCCATGGTCATATAGAGGAAGGATCTATTCTATGCTAAACCTCATTTCGGGGATCAGGAGTTGTAGGAGTCAAGGGACTAATTAGAGAATCCCCGAAATGAGAAATTGTGAAATGCAGTTTCGAACTAATCGATGGTCACCGCCTGTGGTCACATCCTAAGAATATGGGGGAAGGAACTAGTGTAGACAAGCTCTTTTTCGGAGTTTCAGGGATCATGATTGGGAGTGTCAAAACACTTGGTCACACGAATGTCGAATTGTTGAATGCCAAAATGCCGAAATGATGAAATGTTTATGTAGCTGGTGGGCACCACCGATGGTCACATAAGAGGAAGGAGCTAGCATAGCTGGGCTCTATTTCAAGGTTTTCACTGTAACTGCAAGTAAACTACTGATAGTTTCTTCCATAGGTGTGAAAAATACTTTTGTGTAACTGCCAGAGGAGCGGAAGAGTCTGAAGGAACCTTCCAGTGGAATGAGAATTGGCAATAGTGGCGATTGACAACTGTAAGAGCGTTTAAGCCTGTGACTGCAACAGAGATGTTAATCTCGATTGTGCCAAAGAAGACAATGAGTCTCATCAGCCAGAGAGGCTGAGGAATCTCAATGTAACACCCAATGATGCCAGAAAAGCTGAAGAGTTGCTATGATGAATAGGCAGAGCACTCGACATGAAGAGGATACAAAAGGATTGCGCATAGACAATAGAATTTGTACAGAGAATATAAGAAGGCAGAAGAAAGAAGAGATGTGTGTTGTTGTTGCTAAGGTGGAGTAATGCATGTGTGAAGAAGTAAAGGGAGTGCAGTAGAAGAAATGGATAGAAGACAAAAGGTGCATTGAATGGAAAGGGCATAGAAAGCACAAGAGGCAAAAGAATAGAAAAGTGAAATGGATGCGTGCAGGAAGAAAGTGAGGAAGACAAACCAACGAAATCTGGCAGAATAGTGATGAGACTGGTAAGCTGTTATTGAACACTATATCACTGTAATAAGTTTAAGTAATTCATATTCATAAACCAGGGTGGTAGGGAGGTGTTATGGAGGACTAGTGTCCTCAAAGGTTCAAGGGAGTGCTTTAACATAGGGAGTTGTAGCATCCTTCTAGTTGGTGCTAGAGAAACCAGTGAGTTGGTGCTTCCTTCTAGTTGGTGCTAGAGAAACCAGGGAGTTGGTGCTTCCTTCTAGTAGGTGCTAGAGAAAACAGAGAGTTGGTGCTCTCAGCAAGTAGCAGCTTGCAAAATAGAGGTTGCAGCCTCATTATGAGTTGGTGCTCATATGTATGATAATGTAAAGAATGTAAATATTACTTATCATATAAATAAGAAGAGGTTTTTACCTTGTATCGGTTTCCTCAAGAAAATCCGTCTCTGTGTATCTCATATGTGTGACTGATGCTGAATATGCTATTGCTTATTGCCCTGCATCATTGTGATTGTCATTGAGTTCTTTGTAAAGAATTAAAAATAAGTATAATTGTTCAAGCTCGGTAAACAACTGATTCACCCCCCCCCCCTCAGTTGTCCAACAATAGGTTCCATGGTTAATTTTCTAACTCAATGAGAACATCCACAAGTAAATGGATGAAAAATTGTAATTGAAAAATTGTTTCCAACTCATACATTATTTTCTGGCGTAACTCCTATCCTTTTAAATAATAAATCATGAAGTTAACAAGTATTTACATGACCTTCTCTTTAGATATCCACCTAATTCAATGAGTTTGTAACACCTCTAACTTAGTGATTTTAAATGACTCTATTTGTTTTCTCAATTCTCTGTGTCTTTTAGCAGATTCTGCATGCTATAAATAAACTTTGTTTGCAAATTTGTAAATATATAGAAACAATTGAAAATGAGATGAATTATCATTTTATAAATAAATGAGGATAATATCAATGAAGTTTAATGGATAAAATTTCATGTGCACCCCTTATTTTCAATTCCCTATAAAAAACAAATCTACCTAACTTAATCAAAGATAGTTCCATCTGTGCTAAGAATTTTCACTGCATCATACATAGATAGAGTTATTCCATATTTTATTGAAGCAAGTGTATGAATACTTTTACACATTTATCTCTTCCTCCATTTGTTAATATGCAATATAAATAATCAATTTGTTTTCCATAGTTCAATCTAATTTTCATCAATTGAAATTGAGTTAAATGGGCTATGGATATTCTCACCTTTTAACTTTGTCGAATATACCTCCTTAGTAGCTTGGGGAAAATCCTTCCAAATGTCGTATTAAATCACTAATATAATTTTCATTCTATTCAACATGGACATTTATACCACTACCTTGAATAGTGGTACTGAAATGGAGTGTCTCTAAAATTTAATGCACCAAGAACAATTTATCCTTTCATTACCATTGCAATATTTTACAACATAAGTCCATAAAAATCTTGTGCTCCATTTGGATTTGAATGTTCTTTTCCTTTTATTTTATGGTTATTCCCCTTCAACTCACTCTACAATAACTTAAATGGATTAGCATCAACTTTATTTTGAAAATGACATGGTTGATTAAAACTTTGAGGGATACCTCAATGAAAATTTGTTAAAATGATAATACAACTTCCTTTGTTTAATTACAACAAATTATATATATATATATATATATATATATATATATATATATATGATTATAAATAAAAATATGAAAACATTTTTTAACATGTTATATTCATATTTACAAATAAATCCATTCTTATTTCTAAACATGTAAATCATTTTTGTAATTCAATAAAGAGTATTTAAAAGCTATAACAATTCCTTTGAAAAAAAATTGTCTCTACATTTTTGGTTCTATATATAAAAAAACATAGCACAACCATTTTCAAATATTCGAGAACATATGTTTTTAAAAGTCTATTATTAGTCCCTGTCGTAGGAATAGAGGGACTATAACGATCGATAATTCGTTGACCTCATATTAGATTGACCATTGACCACAAATATTTCCATATTATCTATTGTTGGAACCAGGGAACTAAAAAAAACAATTTTTATATAATAAAAAGTACCATATTTGTCATGATCTGATTGGACAATGGATTGGAGGTCTTATTGTCGGCATCGCTATTCCCAGTGTTAGATATGTTGTAATATCCAAAGTATTTCATCGTATATGGTCTTTTTGAATCAGATATTTTCTTATGCATTGGTCGAAGGTGCATTAATGCTAGCATTAGTTCGAATGTTTGCTTTAGCATTTTTTGATAGCCAGAATAGATTCTCTAGCATATTACTATGTGTGATTTTTTCTTTCTTCTTGCGTGCCTCAAGAGAATAGGCCTGCCACACTGCATTTTTTCTTAAATTTTTGGATAGGACTACACCCTTTGACGGTTTTGACAATCTTAAGTGTTTACCTAACAGGTCTAGAAGTCTTAAATGTTTATTGTACAGAGGCGTTGCAATACAGTTTCATTCCATTTTTTTGATGGTGTTGTTTTCAATGAAATTGTGTTGAATTGTTCTCTACTGGCATCAATGGTTCAATGGTCTATTCTTGTTTTTTGGTTCGTTCCATGATCCTTGTTCTTGTTTGATTCAAATTTGCAAAGTTGAAGTCATGCAGTTGCAGTTGGAACTCTTTGTGGGTTGTCACTGGTTTTTTGTTCTTCAAGTGTGAAAGATGTTGGACCTATTGTTGTAGTTTGCATTTTTTGAGGCCGAGATGTTGTCATCCCTCATTGATGGGTAAGTTTTCTTTCCATTGTTGCATTGGTATTTTTCAATGGTGGGAGTCCCTGCTTTGAAATTTTGTTGCAGAACATCTTTCTCTGTCCTCTTAATTTCTGTTCTTGGAAACCATGCATCTTCATATGCTGGTTGCCATGTCCATAGATATTTCACAAATTGTAATGCATCAGGTTTTTCTAAAAGTAGTTCAGAGCTATCACAAGAGGGAACCATCCATCGAGGTGTAGATGGAGGGAATGATTTTATTCTATGGTTCAGAAAACTGCATCCAGTTGTTGCCTTTGTCCTATCCTTTGTATTTTGTAGAACATTTTTCTGGCTTTGAGAATCTTGTAGGATGCATGCCATGAATAGGTTCAAATCAATCTTTATGCTGAGTAAGTTTATGGTGTTATTTATTTTCGTTGTTTCTTTTTGTTTGGTTTTCTTTCCAATGTGGGTTTGTTTTCTTGTCATCTTCTATGGGGAATGGGGGGGATTGAAGTTAACAAAAAGAAGGTTCAAAGACACATATGGGGATTGGTACCTAGTTTTGCGCTTGCAATTTTCCTATTTTGGTTTCCTTTTATTTTTTTTCCTACTTTTATTCTTGTTTTCCCCTTTTATTTGTTTTCATGCAAACTGAAAGTATCCAACAAACAACTTCACAATGACAGTTCAAAATATGAAAGAAGTAATATATTTTGACTCATATGAAACAGATACACACTCCATTATACATGACATCATTGACAAGGTTTTGCATAGAAATGGGCTTTTTAGATTGGATGCATTCTGGTATACTGTAGGGGATTTCCTTTTTGATGCATTTTAGGTTCTACTGCATTTCCATTATACCTCAACCGCCCTGCGCAATGGATTAATAGATTATTTCCTGGGCTATTTAAAAAATGGTGACACTGAGACATTGGAGTCGTATCAATATGAACTAGGATTTGATTTTCTTTGGCAGTTGCATGGAATACATGATGTCGCTACATATTTTTCAAAGATGTGGTTGTTTGCATCTCCAATTCTACCTGCACATGAGAGGGGACTTTGGGGAGATACATTTTGTATATGGAGGTTGTCTAACTGGCTCAATATATCAATTGGAATATGCTCATTGACAAGAAAAACAAGATATCTACTATTCAAAAAAACTGCATCTGACAATCCATATTGCATCTTGTTCCATGATGCCAATGTTGTCAGTGGTCATTATGTGATGCAGGAGCATCATCTCACATCAGCCAGCCAGCCACGCCAGTCACGTTAGTAGATTCAAATCGCATGCATTTAAGGTCGAAGAGAGGCACAACCCTCGTTTTGATTTGAAATTAAATGTAATTAAATGTTTTAAGCTGTTGATATGGGAAGCCGTGCCTTTGCGCAGGTTGTAGGTAGATAGGCCTTTAATGTTTCTAAGGTTGTGATCTAGACCCAACCTATGGACTAGACAACCATTGAATGTAATTGAATAGGGTAGTTGATATTTGGAGGGAAGATCTCGAAGAGCCCCCTCAGATAAAAGATCGAGAGGATATAATTTTGTAATAGTTAGAATAGAAAGAGTTAGAAGAGAGGAGAAGAGCCGAGACCTTGTTACAGGTCGTGCTCAGGAACACCCTTGTACAAAACAGGCATTTTCCATTTTATTATAAACAATAGTTTTTCCTGCATCTTTCATGTGTTGAATGAATGTTTGTGAGTGTTCTTTATATGCTGTGAATGTATGTTATGTTTATGCATTTGGAGAAGTTGTTTTGGTTTCGGGCTTGAGAGGTCTTTGAGGCTTCACACCAGGAGGGTGTGACAGAACACTGCGGGTTCTAATAGCTGTGCATAGAGGGTGCATTTTTGAACTCTACGGAGTCAGACAGAGGCATGCCAAGTGGGAACAGAAGATAAAATCAATAAATCAGAGGAAGACCTCAAGGTTGTTGAATACCTTGGAGGCACTTGAAGCAGACGCCACTTCTCTGCCTCGATAGAGTCTCTGTGCGACCTCCCGGTCTTAAGGATCGTTCTAATGTCACCTTCAAGCCAAAGTGGCTCTTTCGATTCCTTGGTGGAATCTCTGTTAAAACCTGATCCACAGGTCCTTCCTTTTCCTTCACGACTCAAATGAAACCGTGAACATTTTCCCCACAGGAAATGCAAACTTCGGGTGTCGGGGTTTCTTAATTCTCGATGTCACGAGAACCACTTTTCTCACAATCTCCCGATCATTGATCTTCCGATATGCTGAAACGATTCAACGAAATTTAGCCCCCAGGGATATCTCCTGGTCCACATGACCATATCTCATATGACCGCGACTCTATTTCGGGGTTTCACGACCCAAGCGCAAAAGTTAGAATCCTTCAAGGATTCAGGAGTGGAAGCTCAGGAGGGGCAGCATTTTCATATGCACGCAGGCAAGAATTCACAGTTGTGGAGCTCATAGAGAAAAGAAGGAAAAGGTCGAGGCCTTTGAAAAATTGAAATTATTCTATGTATTAGAAGAAAACCACCAGAGCTCAGGAGGAGAAATAGCTACCATTAGATCAGTCGAGGAGATCTGGACTATTGAAAGGTTTTCACGTCCAGGGAGCAACAAGAGGAGCACACAGAATAGAAAGGATCTGGACCATGGGATCTTGGTCCAATTACCCGACAGCCGTTATATCTATTGAGAGTTGAGAGGGATTTAAACCCTCATACAGTAGAGTAGAGGTGAAAGTCCCGAAGAAGTTCGTATTAGGATATAGACGTTCGGGAGTTCGGGAGTCTATAGGATGAAGGTTTGGACTCTTGATATCAAAAATCCTGAAACTACAAAAGCATCTGAGCCATCCGATTGGGAGGACATGTGTCGTGAGATCAACCGTATCAGGGTTTCGCAGGTTGACGAGTTGAAGGCTTAGCATCCATATTTGCGAAGTCATGAAGTCTGAGAACTCCAAAAAGGTGGGAAGTTCCATCATGGGACCCGCATAGAAGACGTGTCATAATTTCACCATTTTGACATATCGAAGTGTAAGGGGTCGAGACTTTTGTCTCGAGAGTCCCGAAGAGGTGAATAGCGAAGTCGCGAAGGGATCTAAGCCATCCATCAGGGAAGGATAGATGGCAGAGATAAGAGGATCTCACAGACTCGGAGGTTCGCAAGGTAAGATCCAAGGAGTTGGTTGCTCAAACTCACAAGAGGCGAAGTCGTGAGAAGATCATAACCGTCCATCTGAGGAGGATAGGTTGCAGCAATCGTGGAGTCGGTGAAGACATGAGAGATCTAGGATTCGGGTCTCGCGAACTCGGAGGTTCGTAGGATGAGAGGCCAAGCCTTGGGTGATCCAAGTCGCGAAGTCGCGAGGAGAAAGGAAGGAGGATAGTCATTGGATATGGGTCGTAGGAGGACTGTTAGATCGGAGTCCCATCACATTTCAAAGGATCAAGAATTCTGAGGATAAGAGGTCCAATGCATTTAGGCATTTGAAAGCCCGAAATTGCAAAGAAGGAGAAGGCCGGGAAATTGCCAATCGACATTTCACATATTGGTATTTCGGGGGTTCGGAGGACGAGAGGTTGAGCGCTTGGGTCGTGAAACCCTGAAATAGAGTCGCGGTGATATGAGATATGGTCATGTGGACCAGGAGCTAGCCCTGGGGGATAAATGTTGTTGAATCATTTCGACATATCGGAAGATCAGTGATCGAGAGATCGTGAGAACAGTGGTTCTTGTGACATCGAGAATTGAGAAACCCTGACACTCGAAGTTTGCATTTCCTATGGGGAAAATGTTCATGGTCGCATTCGGGTCGTGAAGGAAAAGGAAGGACCTGTGGATCGGGTTTTAACAGAGATTCCAGCAAGGAATCGGAAGAGCCACCTCGGCTCGAAGGTGACATTGGAACAATCCTTAAGATCGGGAGTTCGCGTAGAGACTCTGTCGAGGCAAAGAGGTGGTGTCTACGTCAAGTGGTATCATAGCACAAATTCTATTTGTATATTGCAGACAGAAGGAGAACGCAAAGGAAGACAGGGTTGTTGAAGACTCTGTGGTGATTGTTCGTAGGTAGGTAGCAATCAAGAAGACAGTCAATAGGACTGTAGGAAGAAGCTGAAGCACTCAGATTTGTAGGAGTGAGCAGCAGACTTTCCAAGAGGGCATACAAAGACAACAACATGGCTACTAAAGGTCCTAGGCATGCTGGGAGGAAGAGAAAAGCAGAAACGCTTGCAGAAATAGATAAAGAGCTCGTTAAAATAAGGGCGAACATACAGAAGCTTACATTGTGGATGAAACAAAAAGCCAAGCCAAGATGGGTATATGAATGGCCCATGAGGGAGATGAAGGTAAAATGTCCAGTCAAGGAGTTGATGGCTAGAAGATAGCGTAGGCTGTTAAAAGGATGGTTGAGGCATGATGAAAACTTTGACAGACTTGAGGAAATGGTTCAGATATGTGAACCAGAGACTGGAATATTTTTTTATGCTGAAGATGAAATGGGATCGGCTGAAGATCTCAAGAACTACCAGGAGGGCAGAGAGGAAATTCCAACTTTCCAGGTGGGCAAAGAGTTGAGATTGTTGTGGGATCTCACAGACTGTCAGGAGGATAGCCAAGGAACTTCACATTTCCAGGTCGGCAATGGATTGAGATCGTTGCGAGATCTTATAGACTGCCAGGACGGTAGCGAAAGGTTTCCAATTTGCCAAGTGGGCAAGGGAACAAAGATGGAATCAGTTGATTCCATAGAATTCCAGGAGGGTAGCAGCAAAATCCCATATTTCCATGTGGGCAGGGATGAACAGGTGAGTTGGAATCAGCCAGAGGAGCTGACAAAATAGATGAGCTTAGAGTTGTATTTAGGTCAGCAGATGCAGCTGACAGAAGAGGAAGATCAGAGTAGCAGTCTAATGATTGGGGGAATTTAGGTATTCCTACCATTTTCCCAAGAGGAGGCAGAAATATGCATTGCGGATGTTGAGGCAGCAGCAACAGAAGCACGACATCCAGCTGAGACTGTCAGAGAAGCATTGGAGCAGATATCTGAAGTTGCCCAAGAAAAAAGAGAAGATGAGCATTCCAAGGAATGGCTCAACACTTTCAGCCAGGAATCCAAAAGAAAAGAAGTTGTAGCACTGAAGCTAGCAACAAAAGAAACCGAAGAGAATGTAGGCAGATTAATCACTCCATGGGAGATGGAGCTGAAGATGTTCAAGGATTGGATGAACAATCCAGAGCTAGCAGGAGAACTGGCAGAAATTGAACTGTCAGAAAAGGTGATTGAACAATAGGTCAGTCAGAGGGAGACTGTGGAGTTGAAGTCCGCAGCAGAATGAACACTTAGTGCCATAGAAGAAGATGAAGAAGAAAGCATGGGAGATCACAATGATCTGCCCAATCACAGAAAATTTTTGCAGCTGAGGAGACTGCATGAATAGGGCCAGCCATTGGAGCAGTTGGACAAATTGATCGAGAGGATCAAAAGGCTAATGATAGAGTCAGTAGAGACTACCAGCAAGGAGGCACTTGGTAGAAGAAAGGAAGCAGTAGAAGTAGCCACAGTAGCAGCAACAACGACAAGGGAATGGAGCGAGGAGACAACTCCAGGAATTTGTTTGGGATCCAGGAGGATTTCCACAACTGAGGGTGGAAGCTCATGAGTAGGAGCTCATGATTTTTGCAGCTAAGGAGTATGATGCAGGAGCATCATCTCACATCAGCCAGCCAACCATGCCAGCCATGTTAGCAGATTCAAATCACATGCATTTAAGGCTAAAGAGAGGCGCAACCCTCGTTTTGATTTGAAATTAAATGTAATTAAATGTTTTAAGTTGTTGAGATGGGAAGTCGTGCCTTTGCGCAGGCTGTAGGTAGATAGGCCTTTAATGTTTGTAAGGTTGTGATCTAGATCCGACCTGCGGACTAGACATCCATTGAATGTAATTGAATAGGGTAGTTGAGGTTTGGAAGGAAGAGCTTGAAGAGCCCCCTCAGGTAAAAGATTGAGAGGATATCATTTTGTAATAGTTAGAATAGAAAGAGTTAGAAGAGAGGAGAAGAGTCGAGACCTTGTTACAGGCCATGCTCAGGAACACCCTTGTACAAAATAGGCATTTGCCATTTTAATATAAAAAATAGTTTTTCCTGCATCTTTCATGTGTTGAATGAATGTTTGTGAGTGTTCTTTATATGTTGTGAATGTATGTTATGTTTATGCATTTGCAGAAGTTGTTTTGGTTTTAGGCTTGAGAGGTCTTTGAGGATTCACACCAGGAGGGTGTGACAGAACATCGTGGCTTCTGATAGCTGTGCACAGAGGGTGCATTTCTGAACTCTGCGGAGTCAGACAGAGGCGTGCCAAGTGGGCACAGAAGCTGAAATCAACAACTCAGAGGAAGACCTCAAGGTTGTTGAATACCTTGGAGGCAAGGCTATGTATGAGGAAATCTAGTTGTAGACAGAATCTCTGAGGAATTCTGTGAAGCTCTGCCAGGAGGGCATCGAGCCAGAGCAAGGAGTTCAAAGGAGAAGAACTCTGCTGTGAGTTCATATTGAAGTCAGAATCACTAAGGATTTTGAGAGCTCTGCCAAGTGGGCATTGAGCATATGCATAGTGATTCATTGAGAAGAACTTTGCTATGAGTTCAGATAGGAGAACCAAAATCACTAAGGATTCTGAGAGCTCTGCCAGGTGGGAATTGAGCAGGTGTAAGGAGGACACAGGAGACATAACTGTTGGATGTTCTATAAGAACATAGTCTACCAGGTGGGCATGGAGTAAGTGCCAGATCACATAGAGGGATTCTGTTGACCTGAGAAGAAGGTAGAAGCTCTGAGATTCCCGTAAGAGGCTTTTCCAAGTGGGCATTGAGCATATTCCCAAGGTTATTGGATAACCAGAAATACTCAGCAAAAGGTTTCTTGAGAAGACCGAGTGCCAGGAGGGCCTCATAATTCTCTATCTGTATGAGAAAGAGAGAAGGATGTGTTTCCTTAGAAGTCTGGGTGAGAATAGAAGCTCAGGATGAATAGCACTTTGCGTGCAGAGACTCTGTAGAGACGCAGAAGTTAGAATCCTTCAAGGATTCAGGAGTGAAAGCTCAGGAGGGGCAGTGTTTTCATATCCGCGCAGGCGAGAATTCACGGTTGTGGAGCTCGCAGAGAAAAGAAGGAAAAGGTCAAGGCCTTTGAACAATTGAAATTCTTCTAAGTATTGGAAGAAAAGCGCTAGAGCTTGGGAGGAGCAATAGCTACCATTATATCAGCCAAGGAGATCTGGACCGTTGAAAGGTTTTCATGTCTAGGGAGCAGTAGGAGGAGTTCACGGAACATAAAGGATTTGGATCGTCAGATCTTGGTCCAATTACCCGACAGTTGTTAGATCTATCGAGAGTTGCAAGGGAGTTAAAACCTCATACAATAGAGCAGAGGTGAAAGTCCCGAAGAAGTTGGTATCGGGATATTGACGTTCGGGAGTTTGGGAGTCCGGAGGACAAAGGTCTATACTCTTGATATCAAAAGTCCTAAAACAGCGAAATCATTTGAGCCATCCGATTGGAAGGACATGTGTCATGAGATCAACCGTATCAGGGTTTTGTAGGTTGAGGAGTTGAAGGCTTAGCATCTGGATTCACGAACTCGCGAAGTCCAAGAACTCCAAAAAGGCGGGAAGTTCCATCGTGGGACCCGTGTAGAAGACGTGTCGGAATTTCTCCATTTCAACATGTCAGAGGGTAAGGGGTCGAGACTTTTGTCCTGAGAGTCCTGAAGCTGTGAATAGTGAAGTCACAAAGGGATCTAAGTCGTCCATCAGGGAAGGACAGGTGGTAGAGATCAGAGGATCTTGCGGACTCATAGGTTCGCAAGGTAAGAGCCAAGGAGTTGGCTACTCAAACTTGCTAGAGGTGAATTCGCGAGAAGATCGGAACCATCCATCTGAGGAGGACACGTGGCAGAAATCGCAGAGTCGGAGAAGAGCTGAGAGATCCAGGATTCACGTCTCGTGAACTTGGAGGTTCACAGGGTGAGAGGTCAAGCATTGGGTGCTCCAAGTCATGAAGTCGCGAGGAGCGAGGAAGGAGGATAGCCATTGGATCTGGGTCACAAGAGGACTGTTAGATCAGAGTCCCATTGCATTTTGGAGGATCAAGAATTTCGAGGACAAGAGGTCTAATGCATTTAGGCATTTGAAAGCCCGAAATTTCGAAGAAGGAGAAGGTCGGGAAATTGCCAATCGACATTTCGTATATTGGTATTTCGGGTGTCCAGAGGACAAGAGGTTGAGCGCTTGGGTCGTGAAACCTCAAAATAGAGTCACGATCATATGAGATATGGTCATATGGACCAGGAGATATCCCTCGGGGATAAATTTTGTTGAATCATTTTGGCATATCATAAGATCGGTGATCGAGAGATCGCGAGAACAGTGGTTCTCGTGACATCGAGAATTAAAAAACCCTGACACCTAAAGTTTGCATTTCCCGTGGGGAAAATGTTCATGGTCGCATCCAGTTCGTGAAGGAAAATGAAGGACCTCTGGATCGGGTTTTAACAAATATTCCAGCAAGGAATCGAAAGAGCCACTTCGGCTCGAAGGTGACATTGGAACGATCCTTAAGACCGGGAGGTCGTGCAGAGACTCTATCAAGGCAGAGAGGTGGCATCTGCATCATTATGAACCACTACTGTACAAAAAAATGTCCATATGAAATGTTGAAGAATCTCATATTTACTTGTCCCTCATTTGCAAAGACCTTCAATCATAGTGGAAACGGATTATGCATCGCATAGACTGCCATGGTTTGTAGCTAGAAACAATTGTTATGTTTAGCTGTGGAGATAGTCTATTCAATGCAATTAGTTGCTTGGTAGCAACGGAGTTTGATGTGAAGTCATTGCGGCGTTACACTATACAGTCCTTTTTCAATGCAATTATATGCGACAACCAACAATATTTTAGGTGCTTGCATGAGCACCTTTTGCCATATCTCTTACAAAATATGCTGGCAATTGGAAGTTGTCAATAATACCTTGTAAACATGGTGCTTCCATATGAAAAATGGAATGTCAAGGGTTACAGATTTTGTTTTCAATGGATTTCTATCATGTTTAGTGTAAATATCTAGTTCTAGTCGGCCTTGTTAGATGGAACTGTCCATTCCTGGTCTATTGATTCAAATTGTGATCGAACAATTGACATCCTCTCATTGAAAATAGATACAACACATATCCATTATGAACCTTTTCTTGGACATATCAGTGGTTCAGGTTTGAATGTCCATTCCAGCCAAACCACATCGAATCTGCATACATGTTGCATGCTTTATAGTGAGAATGAAACTCCTCCCAGATGTGATATGGCCATACAGTGCTTCAACAAAAAATACATGTGTGAAATTCATCACAGTTGGGATGAGGCCATACAGGGCTTAAATAAAAAATGTAGAGTAAGTTATCACAACTTGAAAAAATTTATGCGTAAAATTAGTCCTAGTTGTGATGAGGCCATACACCCCTTAAACAAAAAATGTACAATAAGTTATGACAACCTCAATCAAAGTGAAATTGATCCCAGTTTCCATCATTTCATCGTGCCCCTGGACAAGAAAATTAGAGTAAGATACCACAACTTGAAAAAGGTGATGCGCTAGAGAAAAAATACATTTCTATGCTTCCTTTTAGAGAGAAACTCACATATCACAATCTAAAGAAATTTGTTCATGCACAAAAGAAAAGAAACAGGTACAGTCGCATATCCCATAATGGTCATACAAATGTCGCATTTCATGGCCTAGAAGAAACACCACAGACTACTACCAATGAAAACCAGCAAACACTTTCTACTCATACTTCTCTGCGAAAGAAAAATGCAAGACAAACGTACATGAAACAAATTAAAGACACTCCTTCCATTGCATGTGCAATTTGTGAACAATTGAATTTCTCAAAAAATAGTAAGTATTTAACGCCTGATTCGCAAGTAGAATGCCTCCACTTGACAACACACGATAAACCATTTTCCAGTGGAAAATATTTTCTTCCATGGAAACGGTTGCTTGAAAATGGAAAACTGCCACAATTTGAAAACCCTAAGCAAATAAGATGTAATACACCACTACCAGATGTAAGTGCACTTACTGAACTTGAGAAGAGACTTGTGTCTCTGCAAATTTCATTTCCACAAATCAGGCCTTGGGGATATAAACGACCCCAGATGGGCTTAACATGATCAATTATTAATGTGCCTGTTCAACTACATGTTGTTCAAAAAGCCTTGCCACAATTCATTAGCGATAAAATGACAATTGTTGTAGCTATGAAAATATGCTTGTGATACAAAAATTCCTATCAGACAGGCAAAGTGCATGTGCATGATGCTATGAAATCACTAAAGGAATTACATTCCAGGGCCCTGCATGAAGCACAAAACATTTGTATAAATGAGAAATGGAATAGTTTTTTTGCAGAAGAGGATGCCGACTTTGCAAAGACTCTCGAAAATGATAGTGAATTTGATACAAGTGATGAATCAGAGAATGCAACACCTACTGAGACATTGGTGCATGGATTCACTTATTCACAATGCATTCGTGAATTGCAAGACAAGATTGTCGAAATTGCACCTGCTGAGGGGCAACGTCCACTTGGAATATTCAAGGAAAAATTCATTGAGGAAATGAACTTTCCAACATTCTTCTATGGATATCCATGTGCCACTAACATTATAGAATGATTCAAATATCATAAAATAGTCCAATGGGAGGTACTACATTCAAGTAGTGGCTTCTCCTGTCACATAAAAAATTTGTTTTTCAAAACAATGCGCATAATAATAGAGCAATTTATCTCATGCATGTGGTTCTGAATAAGAAAAGGCTAGTTACAAGGAAGAAATTTGTCATCCAAGGATGTCAAGTACAAAGTAAACCTAGAAAACATTCTGAAATCTGATATTGGATACATAGATTTCAAAAACATTCGCACCTCTGCTCACTACTTGCAACAAAACAAAAAAACTATTTTTGCAATGACCCGACAATTGGGCCCACCAACATTTTTCATCACATTTACAAGTGAAGATCATTTTTGGGATCCATTGGTAGCTGTTCTCTTTGACCTGCATAGGAACATGAAACGTAAAAAACAAACCGATACATTGAAAAAAAATCACATTGACTACCTCATAAGAAAAGACACAGTGACATGTAATCTCTACTATAGACATAGAATAAATTCTTTGAGACAATTGATATGCCATGATAAAACATTTTTCGGAAAAATATCAGACTACTTTTTTGTGACTGAATTCTAGAATAGGGGAAATGAGAATGATGACCACACACTATTGTGGATAGAGGGTGCACCAATCTATGGAGATGACAAAAACTCAGATATCGAACAAATTGTGGAGAAATACATAACATGCAACACAAATCTTTTGGATCCAGAACTTGCCAAAGTTCATAGACATTACCATACAAGAAGTTGTAAAAAACAAGAAAACTCGCATTGCAGATACAACTTTCTCGTTCCTCCAATGAGAGCTACAAGAATCATAGAGACACTTAGTTTAGAGGACATTTTTGTTGTTTAGAAATCGAAGTCCTTGTTCACATTTATAGAACAAGGAGAATTTGACGAGATGATGAGATTTAATGCATTCTTGACAGAGCTAAATCTATCAGAAGATGAGTACATCAAAGCCATACAATGTATGATTAAGCAACCAACAATTTTCCTTAAACAAAAAATTTCCCATATTTGGAACAACAGTTTCTCCAAGGACATGCCAGTTATGTGGACATAAAATAGAGATGTGAAGTATGTGCTCAATGCATATGCTGCAACATCATACTCTACCTCGTATATGACAAAGGTTAAAAAATCTATGACAAGTGCATTCAGAAGAATACAAAAAGAACATGAAAAAATTCATATTGATGCCATACAAATGATACGCACACTTGTCAACACATTGCTTAATCTTCAACAAATGTCTGCTCAACAAGTAGTTCACATTGCACTTTCTCTGCCCCTCACTTGTATTTCAAGAAGATGTTTCTTCATAAACACATCTGCCCTTAAAAAATGCACATTTGTGCTTAAACCACTGGTTTTGCTAGAACAAGAGCTTGTCAATTCAGAAGATGTGTTATGTCTCTATATTGTTGATTATTACCAACAAAGTCCATCTCTTGTTAGGCATATCTTCTTAGAAGAATTCGTATGACATTAAAAAAAAAATGGTGCACCCATATCAAAAAGAAAAAGACCCTCTGTGATATGGTTTTTCAAATACAACAAACATTCTAACTATGAAAAATATTGTAGAGAAAAACAGTTGTTGTATGTTCCATTCGATGAAAACGAGGCGACATTAAAACATAACTTCTCTACATGGGAGGTTGCGTATGTTGTCTCTGAGACTATAGTGCACATCAATGAAGCTAGATTTACCTACAATGTTAATCCAACATGGAATGATCTAGAAATTGTAGTTAATGAGCTAGAAAACTGTAACAATCGTGATGAGACATTCACAAACCGAAAAAAAAACTAGAACTCCTTGTGATCCCTATGAATTACAAGTGTATTTGCCTCATCCTCTAGCAGGTGGAGGTGAAAAACATATCAATCTTGGTTTTCAAGTCACAAAATATCCTTTCCTAATTGAAAACAATGAATACCATAGAATAAGATGTTTTTTGAATCGAGAACATCAAACAATTGTAAAGGACATTGCACTTAAAAAACACTTTAACATGGACACTCCCATGCACTTGTTCCTTACAGGCAGATCAGGAACATGCAAGATATTAACAACTGAAGCACTATTCCAAATGCTTATAATAATTTATGATTCAAACAATTCCTATGATCCTATGAAACAAAAGGGCCTAATAGTTGCATACACAGGAAAATATGCATATAATGCAGGTGGAACAACAATCCACTCTGCATTTTTAATTCCTTTTAGCAAGTCACAATTTCTTCCACTTAGCAAGGAAATGTTGGATACATTGTCTAAGATTTATGAGGAAATTCGACTTGTGTTTATAGATGAAGCATCTTTGATTGGTAGTTGGTTCTTGTATTCCATTTATAGCCGACTAAGAAGCATAAAACATGTGCACACGAAATACTTTGGAAACATTGACATGATATTTTGTGGGGATCTTTACCAGGAACAACCCATCCAAGATTCGTTGATATTTGAACAACCTACTGTTAACATGAAAACAGTGATGCATGACTTTTGGAGAGACAATATTAAATGATTTGAGTTGCATACTACAATGCGCCAGACAGAGGAAACATTCATTACAATTCTGAATAGAATGAGAACAAACAACCAAGCATATAATGACTTCACATATATCAATTCAAGGTGCTTGCATCCTGCACCAACAGACCCAACCTTCCCTTACCTGTTCTACACAAATAGGGATGTTGCAATGCATAACAACCATATGCTATCACTCATGCCTGGCGATGATATCATCATCATTTCAATTGACCTGGAAGAAGACAACCATGGAAATGTTCCATGTCATGAACATACAACCACTTTACCTTTGCATATTGTCCTCAAATTAGAAATGTTGGTTGAAATATATGCTTGTAACTATGAGTCAAAGGATGGCTTGGTCAATGGTGCAGATGGAATACTCAATGGCTATATGAAAACATAAAAACTTGATTTCCTTTGGATTAAGTTCCATGAACCACATATAGGCAAGAGACAAGAAAGCAAGTTGTCTTATATATATAATTCAAACACTGGAAGTATTGGACACCTATTTTGCGAATATCAAAGACAATATTGACATCAACAAAGACAGGTCGACTAAAAATTTGAAAATAGTTTCTGATTAAACTTGCATGTGCACGTACAGTCCACAGATCATAAGGACTAACACTTGATAATGTTGCATTTTAGCCTACTGGAATTCAGATACATGAACTTGTATACACGTCATTGTCCCATGTCAGAAGCATAGACTCCTTGTACTTACTAAATCCTCTTACAAAAGATAACTTCAAAGTCAAACAAAAAGTTGATATTAAAATAGAATGACTCAGGACCACCGCAAAATGTAAATTGCACTATGATTACCAATTCATACAAACAAATTCATATGTATCAATTCTCTCGCTTAACACACGCAACTTAAATGCACACATGGATGATATACTCAATGACTATGATACAATGCAATATGATATTTTGTGCTTGCAGGAAACATACATGGCATTATGCACGGAAAACAAAGAATTCCTAAATCACAATTGCATAACAAGTTACATTACACATGGGGTGATGATATTGGTGAAAAAACATGTACCAATTTTGGAGCATATACATATCGAAGAAAAGAATGTTGAGGTGGTGCTTGCAATTTTTTTTTACATGAAACATAAATTGTGATACTGAATCTCTATGTTCCTCCCCATGCAACATTCGCCAACATAGTAGATGTTATTTCCAGTGCATTGGGCCATTTCCATGTGAATGGACCCATTGTGCCTGTAGGAGAATTCAATGTTGACATGCTACAAAATAATGGCAGAACAAAAGAATTGGAAAACTACATGTGCGAATACAGTCCCCGCTTTCTTTTGCACAACACAAGCCATCTGCAAAATGAACTTATTGACCATGTGTGGTCGAATGTGCCCATTCGTAAATACATTATGTTTATCTTAGACACATATTGATATGATCATGATACAATTTTTATTGCACTTGAATTATGAGATATACATCAAACATTTTGTAAAGTCCTATTTCTATGTTTCAAAGCATATTTGTATATCTTGTTGCAAAAAAAAAAAAAAAATATCTAGCTTCTTAGTTTTCCCTGATTTGTACACATACTGGTCTTCTCACCATACTATTGGTGTTGTAATTGAATTATAAAATATACATTATGAAAAAGAAACAAAACAGGTACATCCTTCTAAAACTATTTGTTACTCTATTCATCTTATTCTATTTTTTTTAGTATATGTACATAGTACTTGCCTTTTTCTTTACATGTTAACTTGTGTTCATATTCCTTTTCTTTTGTACTTTTGTTCATAGAAACAAACCAGAAAACTAGATGCCACAAATAAATCCTAACCAGAGATGTAGAGGAATCCATGCAAAGGTGCGTTTTTTCTGCCTGTGTTCCATATTAGATATTTTTTTGTTTACTCCGTCTCTATTTGTTGAACTGGTTTGCAACTATGTTTTTTTTTTTTTTTTTTT
>ML788037.1:0-14544 GCA_009831015.1 Picea engelmannii | reverse complement strand
TTTATCTGCACCTCCTTCAACACTCCATATATTCCTCTACATTCACTTGTCTTTGTGTGTGTAATACATATTCAATGTTGAGCTCGCCAGTCCTGGAGTCTGTTTGTCAATTTGTATATCGTGGAACTCCAAATGCTTTTTGGAGGACACGAAACAATAGAAGTACAATGTTGAGCCATCCAACCCTCAAGTCTTCTTGTCAATTTGTATATCGCGCAACTCTAGTAGCTATTTGTAGTACAGGTAACAAGTCCGCGATCCAAAAAAGTAGCTAAGTATGGAATAAGGGATCTGTACATGCTCTATAACATGTCATGTCCATACTTTATAAAAGTAAATATTTAGTATGTATTGCTCGTTTCTCAGATTCCACTAGCCCTAGAGTCTGTCTCTCAATTTGTATATCACAGAACTCAATAGAAGTACAATTTTGAGCCAACCATCCTACAAGTTCTCTTATCAATTTGTATATCACACAACTCTGGGTGCTATTTGTAGGAAACAGAACATTAGAGGCCCGTGTAACAACCTAATAATTCTAAACATCATTAAGTTTCCTAAGAAATTTATTTCATAAACTAAAACAAAACTTCATAGCATGATATTGATTTTTATAACAGCAACTTCAGTAACTTAGGTTTATCAATAACTACTGAATTCATGGCAGAATGAAATAAATACATAACTTAACAAGTACTTGGTTCTGATGCTAATTTCTGTTGCCTCTTTGCCTTGCTGTTGCCTTCCTGCTACCTGATATACAGATCAAACCTGCCACAAACAAGAAAATAACTGCCCAAAACTACTGTCCTCCCTGCCAACTAGGAAAACTACCTAGCTCCAGGATATCTATGGATGTCCTGGCCCCCGTGCCCAAAACCTCGAGCAACTCGGTGCCTCAACTGATCAAAGGTCACAACCAGAAACTCTCTGCTCATAGCAAATCCCGCAGCCCTCTGAATCCCCCCTCCATCCAATGATGCCCTCCACATAAACCTCCTTCCTCCCTTATTCCTCCTTCACCGACTCCTCATTACTCCCTTACCTACCCCCTGTCCTCCGTCCTTCATTCCCCCTTAATGTTTTATCTTCTCGGGATTCATAGGCCATCCCTCTCTGCATACGCAACCATTTTATAACATTTTTCATTGATCTTTTAAATTTATTTCTCAGGTCATTAAATGTGATCTGTAGTTAAATTGTTACTTAGTTAACCACAATTATTTTCTTTAATTAATTTTACTTTATAGTCTTTAAATATTTATTCATCTAGGGTCGTTACATACACCCACCCTTCAAGAAACTTCGTCCCGAAGTTTAAGGTATCTGATGGTACAAAGGAAAAGGGCATGGTTCACACATTCACAATAAGTAACTGACATTATCAGTAAGTAAGTCAAGAAAGCTCACACATACTAGTGTATATGTACAAGAAATGCATGTGTAGCTAGTACATGCAAATCTCGTGCATGTACTAATAATCAAAACTGTCATCCTTTAATAATTTATGTATGCATTCAATCCAGTTAGCAAGACTAGTCTTTTATACAAGACAACATCAATCAATTGTTTGAGAAATTATTTAATCACAATTATCCGGTTTAACAATTTTATTTTAAACACTGTGGCTTAGTTACATAACAATGAATATTCATACATACACATTTCTCTTTTTAAAGGGACGACATCAAATTCCATCACAATACATATCTCCAAATAGTCTCAACTATTACTACTCATCCTTCCTCCCTAACCTACTTCCATCTCCATTCCTATTCTTCCTCTACTAGACTATCTTGGAGCGTCAACTATATTGACCTAAATCCAAATAGAACCCGTAAGTGGAAGTGTCGCTATCTCGACCAAGCTTCCCTAGCAGGAAACTGACAGTCATCATCACATGTCCTGGGGAGCGTGAACTAGCACCGTCCTCCCATCACTTCAGGTTTCGGAGGATACACGGTGGAAAATGCCTCCACCCCTCCTAGCAGAACCAGGGTCAACACCCTACAATGGAGGATACACGGTGGGAAATGCCTCCACCCCTCCTATCAGAACCAGGGTCAACACCCTACAATGGAGGATACACGGTGGGAAATGCCTCCACCCCTCCTATCAGAACTAGGGTCAACACCCTACAATGGAGGATACACGGTGGGAAATGCCTCCACCCCTCCTATCAAAACCAGGGTCAACACCCTACAATGGAACATACAGGGGCACCGTGTTGCTAGAGGTTTTGTCATCGTTTATTCGATTTTGGGCAGTGTTAGTACTAAAATCATGCACTAGTCCACATATCATAGTAATGCATCCAAATCAATATAAATTTCACATACATTATTCATACCAAAATGTTTATCGGTTAGTGGTCCTAATATCCACTTTCATCATTATCATTTCTTTGGCTATTTCATAGCCCATAACCTACAGATTAGTCTGCAACACAAACTCATCCATTTCTATGCATTATCATCATATAATGACATACTATCATTGTTTCAATTTGGTATTCCTGTACCGATACATTAAAATCAAAGTTTTCCAATTAGATTTAGATTTCATAATGTCCCATAATTCAAACTTGTCACCCATTCACAAGATTATAATTTACCCAAAATAGATTTCATCGCATCGAACATCATTCTAATAATATTTAAACATTCAACAATTTCACTTTCTCACAATATGTCGCATCATATACATCATCATAAATAACATTTAAACATTCGTGAAATTTACATTCACATAATAGATCGCATTACATGCATCATCATTAGTAACACTTAAACATTCATTTCAGTTCATAAGTTTAAAGTTTAAGTATATCACTTAACAGTTTCACTGTGACTAGGAAATAGAGTGTATAGGCCTCAGGTAATCCTGGCTGTCTAAATCAAACAGTAGTGTTACATGCACCCCACCTTCGAGAAACATATTCTCGAGGTGGTCAAAATAGTGAGGGATAGTCTCACCGTAGTGTCTCGGGATCCTCCCAAGTAGCAAATCCTGGACTATACTTGTCCCACTGGACCTTAACTTGGTCTACCAGATGGTTTCTGAGCTGTTGGACTCTACGGTCCAATATGCGTAACGGTTCTACCGTGAGGGTTCCCACGTCTGATACCTGCAATTCTTTCCAATTTAGTTTATGTGATTCATCAGCAACATAATGACATAAAACATATACATGAAATACATTATGAGTTTTATGCAAGTGGGGTGGCAGTACGAGACGATAGGAAACGGGTCCAATTTTCTCTTGGACCCTAAATGGTCCTATAAACCTAGGTGACAACTTTGTCCCCTTCCCGAACCATATGGTACTCTTATTAGGCCTGATACAAATGAAAACCTGGTCCCCCACTTCATAACTTCGGTCGGTCCTGTGTGCATCCGCATAACTTTTCTATCTATCCTATGCTTCCTTTAGCCTCTGCCTAATCTGATTCACCTGTTCCTCCATTTCCTGAATCAATTCTGGCCCAACTGTTACTCGATCTTCTAGTCTATCCCAACTCAATGGTGTTCTGCATGGCCTTCCATACAAAGCTTCGTATGGTGGCATTCCAATGGAACTATGATAACTGTTATTGTAGGTAAACTCTACCAAAGGTAGGCACTTCTCCCACTGGGTTTGATTATCCATTACATACATCCTAAGCATGTCTTCCATAACTTGATTTACTCTCTTAGTTTGCCCATCTGTTTCAGGATGATGAGATGTGCTTAAGTTCAACTGAGTCCCCAACGCTGACTGTAAACTTGTCCAGAATCTAGAAGTGAACCTGGAGTCCCTATCTGAAATAATCTTCTTTGGTATCCCGTGCAAACGGATAACTTCGCTTATGAACACTCGTGCCACATCAGTGACATCGTAAGTGTCTCTAACCGGAAAGAAATTAGCACTCTTGGTTAACTTATCCACCATCACAAGAATAGCATTGTGTCGATGAGACATGAGTGGCAACCCTACAACAAAATCCATTGAGATGACTTCCCACTTGGACATAGGGACATCATGTGGTTGTAGGAGGCCTGTCGGGTGATGGTGATTGGCCTTCACTTGTTGACACTCTAGGCATCTCGCGACGAAATGGACTACATCGCGCTTCATGCCTACCCAAAAGAAGAGTTTCGTCATCTCGGCGTACATCTTATTCACACCTGGATGTGCGCAATAAAGTGCTCTATGGGCTTCCTTTAGTATGATGCTTCAAATATCCCCATTCTTTGGGATGTACATCCTTCCTTGATATCTCAACAGTTCGTCTGTTTATAGATTATATCCTTCATACTTTGGGTCTATTTGCCTCCCACTCTGGAGGTCTAAAGTAACCTTTAAATACCAACTGTCTCCTAGTAGTTGTGTCAACACCTGTTCCTTCAGATTGATCCTTAAGGGTACCAAGGAGAAGATACGTGGTCTCCTACTCAAGGCATATGCGACCACATTTTCCTTCCCCTTTATGAATGAAATACCAAAATCATACTCACTCATAAACTCACTCCATCGCCTTTGCCTGGCATTCAGATCTCTTTGAGTGAAGAGATGTTTTAAACTTTGATGGTCCGTCTTGAGCTCGAAATTTCTCCCCACAAGATAGTGCCTCCAAAGTTTCAAAGCTAGCATTACAGCTGCCAACTCTAAATCATGAGTCGCGTATAACTCTTCGTGCTTTTTCAACTTCCTTGACGCATAAGCTATCACTCCTCCATCCTGCATTAGCACGGCCCCCAATACTTGTTTCGATGCATCCGTGCAGACCATGAAGTCCTTTTCCATATCTGGCACTCATAGAATTGGCGCACTAGTTAGTAACCTCTTAAGATCAATGAATGCGCTATCACATTCTTCTGTCCATTCATACCTGACCCCCTTGCATTGCAAAGTGGTGATGGGTTTCGCTATTTTTGAGACTCCTTCCACAAATCTCTGGTAATAACCCGCTAGCCCCATGAAGCTTCTCACCTCATGTGCATTTTTCAGCACTGGCCATTCCATAATGGCCTTTAGCTTTTCTAGGTCTACTGAGATTCCTTTGCCTGAAATGATATGACCTAAATAGTGGATCTCTTTCTTGAAGAAGGAACACTTCGACAACTTCCCATACCATTTGTTCTCCCTAAGGCAAGACAACACTATTCGCAAGTGTTCCTCGTGTTCTCTTTCATTCCTGGAATAGATGAGAATGCCATCCATAAAAACTTGTACAAATCGATCTAAGTACTTCTGGAATACGCCGTTCATGAGGCTCATGAACACTGTTGGTGCATTAGTCAATCAAAAAGGTACCACAAAAAACTCGTAATGTCCAAACCGAGTTCGAAAGGCAGTTTTTTGGATATCACCTTCCTTAATCCTTAACTGATGATACCCAGATCGCAAATCGATCTTTGAGAATACTGCTGCTCCCTTCATCTGATCGAAGAGGTCATCTATTCATGGCATTGGGTAACTATTTTTCACTGTAGCACAGTTCAAGTCCCTGTAGTCTATACACAGTCGTAAGGATCCATCCTTCTTCTTTACAAAAATTATCGGTGCGCCCCAAGGTGAGACACTGGGCCTTACTAGCCCTAAGTATAGTAACTCCTTCAACTACATTTGCAATTCACAAAGTTCCAGCGCCGTCATCCGATACAGAGTCTTGGATATTGGTTCTTCACCAGGTTTTAGCTCAATAGTAAAATCAAGCTCCCTCTCTGGAGGTAACCCTGGTAACTCGTTCGAAAAAACATCCTAGAATTCTGACAAAACCGGGTACTGATTCAATGAGGGTCCCTTCCTTTCTTTCACTGCCTCCACTACATAAAGTCGACACCCTTGTCTCAAGCATCGCTTAACCTTCATAGTTGATATAAAGTGTAATGACACTTTTCTCTGTACACCTTGGACCTCTATCGGTCTTCCTTCATCATCAATACAAAGCACCTTCTTTGCGAAACAATATATCAAAGCTCGATGAGCTGCTAACCAATCCATTCCAGTGATTAGGTCATACACTCCAAGAGAAGTGACGTATACCTTCAACCTAGTAGTGCACACTCCTAGGTCTATTATACAATTATCAACACTAGGTCCTACAGCTTGTTTGTCCCCCGAAGCCATCTCGACTTGTTTAAAGTCATTGTGCTCATAGGCTGCGAGCCCACTCTTTTCTAATGCAGATGGTGAAATGAAACTATCTGTCGCACCAGAATCAAACAAAATCTTAACATTAATATGATTTAGCATACTTGATGACTCCACCACGGTGGATTGATGTTCAGTCTGGTGGGTATTAACCGCTGCGTAAATCTGATGGTTTCTACTTGGCCTCCCCATTGGTGCCTTTCCTTCTCTATGCACAAACCCTGATTGTAACTCTGGGAAGTCCCATTCGTAATGGGGTCCTTCACATCTCCAATAGGCAATACGAGATGGAACTAGTGCACTGTTATGTGACTAAATCCTAAATGAGTTCCTTCCCCTGGAACCCCTTCCCCTACTAGATGTTCCTCGAGATGGTCATGGACCTGTTTGCACCGTTGACGATGAACGAGATGCTGCACTAGTTGCCATTGAAATCCCTGTAGCTATTGTCCTTGGCATGACTCTGTTACCATAAGGTGGTGGCCTATAGCCCCCTCCCTTAGGAAATGTCCTCGGGGTCTTTCCTACGAATCCAGGGTGATGCGGAAATGCCAATCTTGTACCCCCTGTTAAGTTCATGTGTTCTTCCGCATAACGTGCATTTTCTACCGCCTCCGCTACTGAAGACGGTTTCCACATCCGCACCATATATCTTATCTTTGGGTTCAATCCATAAACGAACCGCTCTGCCTGTCGTTGTTCATTGTCCATATACGAAACATACTTGACCAGTTCCATAAACCTGATCTCGTATTCTTCTACAGTTCTGTTTCCTTGTACTAAGGCATGAAATGCCCCTACGTGTTTCTCCTCTTAGTATGCTGGTAGATATTTCCTTCGGAACCTCTCCTCGAAAAGTTCCCAAGATGTGTCTGGGGTAAGGTGTAGCTGTCTTTCCAAGTTGCCACACCAGTTCAAGGCGCTATCTCTTAACTGGAAAATTGCAATATTGGCCTTTGAATTGGACGTATAGTCCCTTAAGGAAAAACACCTTGTCATGCCTTCCAACCATGCTTCCGCGCGTTCACTGGCGCGACCTCCAGCAAACTCTGGAAGTTTGATCTTCTGTAACTCTTGTGTGATGTCTTCGGGTGGAAATTCTCCCCTTGAGTTCCTTGATGCTTCTAGATTACCCATTCTAGATGCTGGGGGTTCCACTTCAGTCCCTACTGGTTGGCGCCCCTTTAAAGTCTCATTAATGGCTTCCAACGAGCGCAATATGAGGGCTAGTTCAGGCAATGGTGGTGGTGGTGCTGGTGGTGTCAGTGGTGCCCGTGACAACGCTCCCCTGCCTCGGACCCTTCGAGTCCTGGCCATCTTGTATAACTTAACCTGCATCACCCCAAGTTGTCCGGGTGAGTTCAAGGGAGTTTCAAATTGGTGCTACTTAAACTTAGAAACAGGGTTAGGCGTAAGTTTTCTTTACTTGTTTGTAAACAAACATTACTCCATTAGGGGAATTGGCTAGGTTTGGGTTAGGATTAAGCGTCTAAGCTTGGTTTCTTTATCCTTGCGAAAAGGATTATTGAGTCCCTTTCCCTGTGGCTACGCTAGCCTCGTGCTTTACTCGCCACTTCCTCGTGCATATGCCACCTCCTTCCCGCTTGTCTCAGCCTCAACATCATTAATTAACCTTAAGATAGATTAACCTTACTCTTATTAAAATGATTAATTTAAAATCATATTACACTAATTCAACCTATTTAACCTTTCATTAATTTTAACTATTATGACCTTTATTTGTATATAAATTATCGATACTAAATCATTCAATTTACTTTAAATTATTTTTAACACTATATATTATATATATATATATATATAAATATAATTGAGCGTATACCCCAGGGTTCGAGCACGCATGGGTTCCACATGCTTGTCTCGATTTCATAAGCTCCCTCATATCTAGCCCCTAGTTTCTACATCTGTCAGCCTTTCAACTCTCTACGCGTCCTTCCTCTGTCCCACTTTCTCATCCGCTGGGACTTTCCTCGCATCAGTCCTTGTCCACCACAGATATTCCTCTGTTCTACTCAGAGGTTTTCCAGAATCTACCTTGCCATGGCTTACATCCTCACCATCATTCTGAGCACTTCACTAGCACTGGTTATTGTTGTATATGCTCCAGTTTGTTTTGCAAAAACAGAGTATATTGATATGGCCACTGACAAGATCTAGGACCTGGAGTCCAGTCTCTTTGAGATATTGGGAATCAACCCCCTGTCTGTGAATATGCATGTTGATGCAGATGAGGTCCAACCTATCACCTTGCAGGGTCTCTTCAGTTGACCTCCTGCTCACAGGATCGATTCAATTCTCTCTGCTGAGCTGAAGCGGCTCTTTAGATTCCCAAGTGGAATCCCTGTCAAAACACGACCCAATCCACAGGTCCTTTTTCCTCTCTTCACGATCTCTGTACCTAACCATGGTTGTCCCAGACTCTCTATCAGGGTTCAGGGTTTTCCACTTCCCACTGTCGAGAGTCACAGTACTCTCAAATCCCCGATCACCGATGCACCCTTCTCTATGTGCTGGCCCTCTTTGACTAGGCCCTTTGGTCCATACGACCCTCTCCTATAAGGCCGCAACTCTATACCTCCTTGTCAGGATTTTAGGTTCTAATTTCCCGATGAGTACTTTGCCCTTAGCTCCTCCATATGACCTATTCGTATATGACCGCAGTCATACTCTCCATCGTAGTTTTGGACTTTTCGATGTCGAGGTGCACATGCCCCTTGGATCCGTGATCCTCCGATCCCCGACACGCCTTATCTTCACGTTAGCCCTCCCGGATCTAGCTCCTGGCCAATGTGACCATCACCCGTGACCACCGCGTTACCCCATCGGGGCTATGGGGTTTGTGATGCCTCAATGCATACACCCGCGGGATTCCCGATCGCCGAAATCTCGATGCTCCGTTATGCTGACAGTTGGCCTCCACTACGCCGCTGTTCTTGACGCTCCATTACGCTGACAGCTGGCCTCCACTACGCCGTTGTCCTCCTCTACTGTGCTAACAGCTTGCCCCCACTGATAGGGGTTTTCATGGATCACGAATTCACAACGCATAAACTGCTTGTCACCGGAATCCCCGATTCTCCGATGAAAAAAACTCCGATGGCACTCGATCCTTTGCCACCTTTCCATGCAGATGGATAGTCCTGATTGAATCTCAGGGTTTCGGGACTTACGATGTCCTGAATTCCTTGTCCTCGGGAACTCTGATTTTCCGATGGCCAATATCCCGACTCTCGCGCGATCTCCGCCACGTGTCCCCTGCCAACCGAACGGTCCAGATCCCGTCGGGATTTCTCCCCAGCTGTTCACGAAAGCTGAACCTCCATGCAACTCTTGCAGATCCGACGACTGTCGGCGATTTGATCCAAGATCTGATGGCTCCGATAAATCCTCTTTGTGCGCTCCTCCTCCAGAGGCTAATCTCCGCGCAACTCTTCCCGATCCAACAGCTTACGGGATTTCTATGTGAGATCCAATGGCTGTCGGTCTCCTTCTTTTGTAGGCTCCTCCTAAGCTCCTACAAGACGTAGACGCCTCAATGGTCCATATCTTCTTTCCCCGCCTGATCTGACGGCTCTGATCCTATCGAGAAATCATGTATCGTGATTCCTTAACGCAATGATTCTACACCCTTGAAATCCCCGATGGGTAAAATCCCGATACCTCCCCAGAATGCTGACGCGTGTCCCTGCCGGGATCAATGGCTGGGATCCATTCTCGAGATTTTGAGAACCACATGGTCTCGATTTTCTGGCTTAACAAAACCCCGATGACTCTGATATCCCGATGACTCTTCCGGGACTCCTCCTCTACACACTAGGACTTAAACCCTGTGCAACTACTCGAGATCTAATGGCTGACAAGATTTCGCCCAAGGTCTGACGACTCAGATCCGTTCTCCCATGTAATGGACAGCTCTCCTTTGAGGTAATCGATTAGTTGCATAAAACATTACGTAGTGTTAAAATTTCTTTCTTTGCAAGGTTAAAATTTGCATGGGTCTATAGTTCATGAGATTCTTCATTATTTAAAATTTCACCGAGGATAGTACAGGTAACTAATTCACACTGTTCCCGCACGATACAAGTCTTCTAAATTTCCTTTTTCCTACTGCGTATTGGCAGTTCCTCATTTAGTTAAGTTCGAGATGAAGTAGGCCTTTTCAAGGTTTTGCAAATGTCCTTTTTCATTTTATTTAATATAATTCGTGTAGTTATTGGATCTTGCCAACTTCAAGCCTTAGACAAAAGTTTCCCTCGACATTTCCATCAATTTCAGGTGTTTGTCTTACCCAAAACTTCATTGACAAATATTGCTCAAATAAAATTAAGTTATCACTTCTGTTTTTTTTTTTTTGTGCTTAATAGCTTTATTTAGGCTGCTTTAAGGGTGGCCATTTTGTGGGAAGTGATCCTTCCAACTATTTGGTTTTCTGCCACTATTTTAAAGGTGTTCCTTTGAATATCTAGACTAAAACTGTAGTGACCATACGTGATCCAGTTAAAGGGTATTGCCTAAAGTGGTTACTTGTGATATATCTATGAGATCATTTACTTGGATAACTTAGGGGTACTACCTGAGTATATTTTCGGATACTGTATCAGTCATACTGGGTCAGACTGAACGTTTTTGTTTGTCGTTGAAGCGTGGCTGGAGTTAACACTCGGGTTTTGGCCCTTAGGCCCAGATTTCGAACTAAGACGCTATGATACCATATGTAACAACCTAATAATTCTAAACATCATTAAGTTTCCTAAGCAATTTATTTCATAAACTGAAACAAAACTTCATAGCATGATATTGATTTTTATAACAACAACTTCAGTAACTTAGGTTTATCAATAACTACTGAATTCATGGCAAAATGAAATAAATACATAACTTAATAAGTACCTAGTTCTGATGCTAATTTTTGTTGCCTCTTTGCCTTGCTGTTGCCTTCCTACTACCTGATATACAGATCAACCCTGCCACAAACAAGAAAATAACTGCCCAAAACTATTGTCCTCCCTGCCAACTAGGAAAACTACCTAGCTCCAAGATATCTATGGATGTCCTGGCCCCCATGCCCAAAACCTCCAGCAACTCGGTGCCCCAATTGATCAAAGGTCACAACCAAAAACTCTCTTCTCATAGCAAATCCCGCAGCCCTCCAAATCCCCCCCTCCATCCAATGATGCCCTCCACGTAAACCTCCTTCCTCCCTTATTCCTCGTTCACCAACTCCTCATTACTCCCTTACCTACCCCCTATCCTCGGTCCTTCGTTCCCCCTTAATGTTTTATCTTCTCGAGATTCATAGGCCATCCCTCTCTGCATACGCAACCATTTTATAACATTTTTCATTGATCTTTTAAATTTATTTCTCAGGTCATTAAATGTGATCTTTATTTAAACTGTTACTTAGTTAACCACAATTATTTTCTTTAATTAATTTTACTTTATAATCTTTAAAAATTTATTCATCTAAGGTCGTTACAGCCCAGTTTAGATCCCACTAGCCCACAAGTCTGCGACCCAATAGAAGTGAAATATTGATCCAACTAGCCCGCAAATCCACTTGTCAATTTGTATATCACGCAACTTTGGGTGCTATTTGCAGGACATGAAACCTTAGAGGCCCAATTTACAACCTGTAAGTCCACGATCCAAAAAAGTGGCTAAGTATGGAATAAGGGATCTGTACATATTTAATATGTATTACTCATTTCTGGGAGCCCACCAGCCCTAGAGTTCATTTGCCAATTTCTATATCATGAAAATCCGTAGAGGTAGAGTTTTGAGCCAGCCAACCCGCAAGTCCACTTGTCAATTTGTATATTGCAGAAATGTGGATGTTATTTGTACAGTGAAAAACAATAGAGGCATGTTTTTTATCCCACCAGCCTGAGAACCTACGATCCCAAATGTGTACATGATCTATATAATCTCAGTTATCCAGCATGTTCGCTTGTCAATTTGTATATTGCGGAACTCTGGGTGCTATTTGTAGGACACAGAAGAATAGATGCCTATTTTTTGAGCCCGCCAACCTGGGAAACGACGATCCACAAAGTGGGAAAGTATGGGATGTGATATCCATACATTCTCTATAAAATCTCATATCCATACTTTATAAAGGTACATATTTAGTTTTCCCTGGTTTGTACACATACTCGTCTAGTCATCACACAGTTGGTGTTTCACATGGATTATGGAATATGTACTATAAGTCCGACTGCGCCCTTTCATTTCCTTAGCCAATTTTATGCCCGTGGCTTCCCCGGTACATGTTATAGAACTCTCGTTCCTCATGTTTCGAGCGTACATCTTGCATCCAAAAATTCGTAATCCATGTCTATGCTCGCGAGTTCCAAAACGACAGAGTGGCATATTTCATGTCCATCTATATCTCTACATCACGAGTCCAACTGAACGTTGTTCATTTTCATAGTTCCTGATTTTTATGGCCACAGGGTCCTTTGTTGGAGCCATCCAACTCTCATGCCCCATGTGCATGGTATACATCTTGCGCCCGAAACTTTGGTGATCTACAATTGCACCCGGACTCAAATCTTGTGACTCATTTGCTAATTTTCTTTAATTAAATTGTACAATATCAATATTTATTATTAATAATTTAGTACATGAAAATAATGTTTTTAGATAATGTTATCTATATAACATATATGTTATATGTTATACATGTAGACAATTTCAATCTTGAACCCACCATTCCTAGAGTCCATTTGTCAATTTATGTATCGCGAAACTCCCAGTGCTATAAGGAGGACATAGAACAATAGAAGTGCAATGTTGAGCGATCCAGCCCGATGTCTTCCTATATATTTGTATATCGCGGAACTCTGGGTGCTATTTGTAGGACATAGAACGCTAGAGACCCAATTTTCATCCCGCTAGGCCCAGAACCCGCAATCCAAAAAGTGGCTAAGTATGGAATGAGGGATATGTGCATGCTCTATAAAATCTGATATCCATACTTTATAATTGTACATATTTACTATGGATTACTCATTCCTCAGAAAATTTCTAGGTCTGGAACTAGCGGATACACATGTTCATATTTCCAGTTAATTTTATATTTCTAGCCCGACCGTCCGCTTATCCATTTCATATTGTACATATTACATGTAATATGTATTACATATTACATGTAATGTCTAATACATATTCAATTTCGAGCCCGCCACTCATAGATTTCGTCTGTCAATTTAGAGCCTGACAACTCGATAACCTGTGATACATATTACATGTAATGAGTAATAAATATTCAATCTTGAGTCCACCAGTCCTGGAGTCCGTTTGTGGATTTGTATATCACGGAACTCCGAAATGTTGTTTGGAGGACACGGGACAATAGAAGTGCAATGTTGAGCCAGCCAGCCCGCAAGTCGACGATCCAAAAAAGTGGCTAAGTATGGAATAAGGGATCTATACATACTCTATAAAATGTCTTGTCCATATTTTATAAAAGTACATATTTAGTATTTATTGCTCCTTTCTCGGAGCTTGCCAGCACTGGAGTCCGTCTCTAAATTTATATATCACAGGACTCAATAGAAGTAAAATGTTGATCCAGCCGGCCCGCAAGTATGCTTGTAAATTTGTATATCGCAGAATTCTAGGTGCTATTTGTAATGCACAGAACAATATAGGTCCATTTTTTAGCCCGGCAACCCGAGAACCTGCGACCGAAAAGGTGTACATGCTCTATAAAATCTCAACTAGCCCGCATATCCGTCTATCAATTTGTATATCACGGAACTCTGAGTACTATTTGTAGGACACATAACAATAGAGGCATATGTTTTATCCGGACAACCCGAGAACCTGTGATCCACTGTAGCAACCACCTTGTTACGACTACCCAACTCCAGTAACTATTGCAAATTTTTTTTGTGTGTGGAAAGTGTGTGCGCACATAAGGGAGACATCAACGCATTCGACTCTGTGTCATCACCCAACGTCGAACAGACCAAGCACGACTGATTACGATCAAGAACATATTTAACGAACGACCTCGAACTCTGCAGGAAGCGCAAGTCCTAAGGTCTCCGACAACCACTGACCACCGTGAAGTCAAGGCGTATCTATGACTCAAAGAGCATTAAATTCAGGCGAGCTTCTCCGTTATATTCCATTAATTGTGGTTCCCCAAATAAGATCACAGACAAATGATTGTACTTAGATCAAGACATTGCCTTGTATGTTATCAGTTCAACAAAATTCTCACAACCTTGCAATAACCGGATAACAACATGACGCTAGTGTTAATATGTCTCCGTCATTACATCACCATCTCAGTTCATCTCATATGCTGCCTATACAATACCATTATCATAACCACATCACCTCTTACATTGTGATGACCCTTGCAAATTGATTAAATC
>ML788036.1:339104-356476 GCA_009831015.1 Picea engelmannii | reverse complement strand
TTCTTGATTTTGTCACCTTACTTTATCATTTCTTGATTTTGTCACTTCTCTTGATTATTTAAATAATCCACCTTGAATTTGTCACTTTAATTTATCATTTAAATAATATTAACCCATTTCTAGGTCACTTAATCTGTTTTCCTTATTTTTAGGGTTAACCACTTTCCATAAATATTCCTTCTTGATTTTGTCACCTTATTTTATCATTTCTTCTTTTAGGTCACTTTGAATTCTTTGACCTTGGGGGCTTCAAGCCTTCATGTGGGGGTCCTTCATCTTCGTAAGGCCATAAATCTCAAACCATGAGGAGTTAAGTGACATTCTACATACCACCAGAAATGGCATAACAAGCACTATCCATCTAGGATAGTTTCACAAACAATTTCCTTGATCTTCATCTCGTTATTCCTCATACAAGCATGGGTCCTCCAACCATTCTTCTAGGATAACTCAATCCGTAAAGAATCTTCCCGTGAGGGTTTTCACCATAAGGGGACCACTTTGGAGTTCATCCATTTTTGCACCTTATCAATCATGATAAGACAATAATGAGTCATCTATACATTTTTCCAAAAATGCATCCTATACCAATGAAACCACATTGATCCATATTCATCATGTATCAATGACAACTCATTGATCCATAGTCATCTATGCATTCTCATCAAGGACAATACATATTATATTACATCAACCATCAATCAATCAATCCTTTGACATCAATCAATTACTTGACATAAATCAATCGAACCATTGGCATCAATGACAACATGATCCAACAACATGTTGTGGGAAGAAGCTGAAATACACAGAAGAGGCGTAATTCATAGAATCAAAATAAGACACAGAGCATAAAGCACAACAGAAGAAAAGAACAAAGATGCATAGCCGAGACAATAAAAGAAGGCTGAGGTGCACTTGTAGAGAAAAGAAGAAGATCAGAAAGTGCAAGAAGATACAGGCAGAGAGACAATGATATAGGAGAGTAGAGAAACATAGCTGAACAATGATAAGCCTGGTAAGCCAATGACAACTATTGAATCACTGTAATAAGTTTTAGTAGAAAATATTTATATTTCAGGGTGGTAGGGAGGTTGTAGGGAGGACTATTTTCCTTAGAGGTTCAAGTGGGTGCTTGAACATAGGGAGTTGTAGCTTCCATCTGGTTGTAGCCAGAGAAACTAGGGTGGCAAGGTGGTGCAAGGGAGAACTGTTGTTCTTTGTTATACAGGTTGGTGCCTGTGTGACTAGAAGTTGGTGCTTCCATCTAGTTGGTGCTGGAACAGTTAGGGACTTGGTGCTTCCTTCTAGTGGGTGCTAGAGAAACCAAGGATTTGGTGCCTCCTTCTAGTGGGTGCTAGAGAAACTAGGGAGTTGGTGCTTCCTTCTAGTGGGTGCTAGAGAAACTAGGGAGTTGGTGCTTCCTTCTAGTAGGTGCTAGAGAAAATAGAGAGTTGGTGCTCTCAACAAGTTGCAGCTTGCAACATAGAGGTTGTAGTCTCACAATGAGTTGGAGCTCATATGTATGATAATGTATAGAATGTAAATATTACTTATCATACCAAGAAGAAAAGGTTTTTACCCTTTATGGGTTTCCTTGGGAAATATATGTCTCTTTATATTTCATATGTGTGATTGGTGTTGACTGTTCTATTGCTTACTTCCCTGCATTCTTGTGATTGTCATTGAGTGCTCTATAAAGAGTTTAAAATAAGCATAATTGTTTAAGCACAGTGACAACTGATTCAACCCCCCCTCTCAGTTGTCCACCAATTGGTATCAGAGCGGGTTCCTTTTATCTAAAGGTAGATATGTAAGATTAAACATGACAAGTCATGAATGGACTTCATCCACTAAGCCACCTCTATTTGATGGAACAAATTTTTCCTTCCAGAAGGTTAGAATGAGAACATACCTAATGGCGTTAGGTGTTGATGTTTAGGATGTAGTAGAGACTGGATACATAAAGTCTGTTGTGCTAGCTTCCAAGGATGACAAGTTAGAATTTATCTTTAATGCTAATGGAATGAATGCTATATTGAATGGACTTGCAGAAGCCAAGTTTGTAAAGGTGATGCATCTTCAAACTACGAAAGAAATGTGGGATAAACTTATTAGCAGTTATGAAGGTAATGAGAAGGTAAAAGATGCCAAGCTTCAAACCTATAGAGTACAGTTTGAAAATCTACAGATGAAAGAAGATGAAACCATTGGGAAGTATTTTATGAGAGTTGAAGAACTTGTGAATGCCATGATGGGTCTTGGTGAGAAGATTGAAGAATCAATTTTAGTTCAGAAGATTTTAAGATCTTTGCTTGATAAATTTAATCCAAAAGTCACTGCAATAGAATAACTAAATGATCTTAAAACTTTGTCGATTGATCAACTCATAGGAACTTTAACTGCATATGAAAAGAGAATCAACAAAGATAAATCCATTAATAGAGAAGCATATTTTAAAGAAGACAAGGATACTGATTCAGATTTAGATGATTTTGAGGCAAAATTTGTGAGAGGGTTAAAGAAAGGATTAGGAAAATATCAAGGCAAGATTTCCCTCAAATGTTTTAACTATGGTAAGATAGGTCACTTTGAAAATAAGTGTCCACACAAGAAGAAGGACCAAAACTCTGAAGGTGAAGAGAATTGCAAATCCAAAAGATTTGATAGAAATAAAAGTTTATGTGTAAACAATGATTACTCCTCAGAAGACATCGATAGTGATTCTTCCTGTGAAGATAATGTAAATGACTTCATGCTTATGGCCAAAGAGGATTATGATAATAAAAGCACAAGAAGTGATGATAATGATGAGGAAGATGTGGTTTATATGGAAGGAGAACGGATCAATGCACTAGAAGAGATTGATAGACTCAGAATTAAGAACAGAAAGCAAAAACAATTGCTGATATAGTTCGAGAAAGATAGTAAACAACTTGATGAAGACTTTTCCCTACTAAAAGTGGAATTAGAAGAGGTAAAGAAAATCAAGGACATTCTGAAACAACAGTTATCAGAAAATAAGGCAGGATGTAAAGATCTGGAAGAAGAAGTAGTGAAAACTAGGAAAGAGTTGGAGAAGTTTCAAGCCTTGTATCATCAAAATCTATCAAGTATCGAAGACTCAGAAGGATTAGCCACCATTCTGAATTAGCAAAGGAATCCAAAGTTGAAAACAGGTTTGGGTTATGAATAGGGATCAAGTAGTGGTCATCCAAGAAATGAAGACTTCATCAAGTTTTTCAAATCTATAACCAATGACAACAACAAACCTGCATAAACAAAGGAAGACAATCAACTGCCTAGGAGGAGTAAGGAAAAAGGTGTCAGGACTGAATCTGTAGAACAAAGAAATAATGCACTCCCTACTCAAGGAAATCATCAGCATGGAAGAAATTGACTTGCTCAAAGAAGACAACCATTTTCCAGGTACCAAGCATTTTTCTATGGATATTGTTTTTTCTATTCTAACTTTGGTCACAAATTTGTAAAATGTTCTTTAAAATTTAGATATGAGCAAGTAATACATTCAAGGTATAGATATCTTCCATAACAATGAATGAGACACCCAAGTAAAAAACCTCCACAGATTGGAAATCACTTGATGGTTGGGAAAAGGACACAGGTTAAGAATAACAATCATTTTGACTCTTTAATCAACAAATCAGAATTCTACATCTGTCATAACTATGGGAATAAAGTTGTTGATTGTCTCTTAAAGAACTATAAATCAGATTTGAATTCCTCTGCTGAAAATGTCAAGGTTTGGAAGAAGAAAGAAAGTGATAAGTTTGGATTAGTGTTGTCTTCTCAAATACAAAAGAACCCCTGGAATATGGACAATAGATGTTCCAAACACATGACTGGAGAAAAGGATAGGCTTTTGCTGATAAGAAAAATCAAAATATGAACCGTGATCCTTGAAAATTATGAACTAGGTAAAAACAAGGATAAAGGGATTGTGAGTTTAAGTAATGGAAAAGGAGATTCTCAGGATTATCTTCCTATAGATGGGATGAAACATAATTTTCTCATTGTAAGTCAAATGTGTGACAGAGGATGTAAAGAGGTGGTCCTTTCCAAAGACTGTAAGATAAAGTCTATAAACTCAGGACAAGTGGTGGCTAAAATCATAAGGACAAACAACAATGTTGGTGTTGAATCTTCCCCTTCAAGTAAATAAGAAGATTCAAATACAATAAAAGAATGTTCAGTTATAATTTATCCAATGGATCAAGTAGGAGAAGAATCATGTCATAAGTTGGAAGCAGAAGTTTTGAAGGTTGAGAAGTCAAACACCCAAATCAAGTTCTTGAACAGTTCCATGACCCAGGATAAAATATTGGATAGTCAGAGATCACCAAATGACAAATATGGTATTGGATACAACAAGGTAGAAATCAGTCCTCCTAAGAAACTTGATACAGGTCCTCCATCTATGAAAAAGAAAAGCATGTATGAGAGTGGTTGTAGCGGCTTTTTCTTGTGATTGAATATGGTCACAAAAGCCTTGGATTGTATGCATCATGGAAGAAAAATGAAATTGCAGTAATAGAGATCGATGAGAATCAATGGGGAGATCCAAGGGTTATTTAAAAAATACAAGCTACAATTGCACAGTGTTCAAGTAGGACAATGACATTTGCAACAACAACATTCTGATGTACAAAATTATATACATGAAATTCTGTAGAGATAACAAGAGGAAAGACCTTGTCAAGGAAAGCTAATCTTTTTAGAAACAAAGGAGGAGAACAATCAGAAGTAGAGAGAGAATAGTGATAAGGGGAGTCATCCAGTTATAACAAGAAAAGGTTGATGAAGGAGTCCCAGTAGGAGAGGTGAGAAATATTGAGTCTGCTACAAAGGACACAGTTGAAGATGAAGATGAACAGGTCCAAGAATTAGAAGAAAAAGACTATGGTTTAGATACAAATATTGTGCAGGCCTCAAATAAGAGAGTCCATCCTGTTAGGGTGAGTTTGTGCTGGTTTAATATTTGATAACTCCTAAAAATACTGCAATAGCTCAGGGGGAGCATTTTTTCTTTGACATTTATGTCAAAGGGGGAGAAAAGGAGTGGTCTGGACCGGATGCTATAGTTAGAGGTCCAAACAAATTAGCACAGTCATTCAGGGTTGCCATCAATGCCAAAGGGGGAGATTGTTGGCATGTTTATAGGCAGAGTGTGCTTGTCATCGATGGCAAGATCAGAGTGTGCAATGATGGTAAAACTGGAACAATGTAAGCTCAGGAGGATTAGCTCAGAGTCGCATGTAGTGCATAGGTGTGCACTAGGGACAAGGTTAACTCATTGCTAAATCTCAAGAGAGATAGCGTAGTCAGGATCTTAGACAGATCAAAGGTCAAGGCGTTTGACACTTAGAAATTATTCCAAGTCAGGAGGATGTGTAAGCTCAGGAGGAGAAGCGATAATGATCATTGGATCCCATTGAGAATTCTCGATGACCATCAGATCTAAATTTAGATAGGTCTAGCATGTAGATGGAGGATAGATCTCAGGCATTAGATCTAAGCATGGGGTCCAACCATCATTGGATATAGGAGAACTTGCATGTTCTTTAAAGTGCAAGGTGAAGCGGGCTTACAAAATCCAAAAAGAAGGAGGATCGTCCATCTTCGGGCAGGACACGTGGTCACAGATCATCATTTCGCTAACTAAAAAGTCAAAGGAGTGAAGTGCTCATTTGATTGGTAAGTGGTCATATATCAAGGCCACATCATTGAAGGGTTAAGGGAAGGAGATAACTGCTAAGCTCCATCTCGACGTTTGTAACTTGGAGTATCGAGACCCTTCATCACAGGAATCACGATATGCAAGATCAAAAAAAGATCTGGATCATCGAATCATCGAGATCATGGACTGTTGATCAAGCATGAAGAAGGCCTGTGAAGTTGCGAAATCGTGATAATATCTTGACCTTTGATCCAAGAGGGACATGTGGTGAGGGATTAATGTTTCGCTAACTAGAAATTCAAAGGAGTGAAGTGCTCATTTGAATGGCGAGTGGTGATATCTTGTGGTCACATTGTCGAGAGCTGGAGAGTAGAGCTAGAGAAGCCAAGCTCTATTTCAGAGTTTGTGACATGGAGAGTCGAGAGGACTCATCACATAATACCCAAGACATGAAAGTGCGAAATGAATTTTTGAATAAGGCTGTGGTCATAGCCAGTGGTTACATCTACAGAAGATGGAGGAAGAAGCTAGCGGTGTTAAGCTCCATCTTGGAGTCTCGACGATCGCTACTTAGAGTATCGAGACCCTTCATCACAGGAATCATGATATGAAATATCACGATGAGATCTGGACCATCGGATCATTGAATATCCCAATTGTTGATTAGGCTTGATAAAGTTCATAAGTTTATGAAATACGAAGCGCCTTTTGGCGCAGCCTGTGGTCACCATCGGTGGTCACGTGAGGGGAAGAAGCTAGCAGTGCTAATCTCCATCTCGAAGTTTCGATGATCAAAAATTAGAGTGTCGAGACCCTTCATCATAGGAATGCCGAGATGCAAAATCATGAAATTCAAATTATGTTTAGTGCTCGGTCACATCTAGTGGGCATATGAGATAAATGTGAAATCCTGTGGATTTAATCCAAGAATACTTGTTAGTTGGAAACTTGATTGAAGGGTTACTGTTTCACCTCACAGGTAATCAATCAGTTACGATTCAGTTAGCAGAATTGAAGCATGGTTCTTGGATGGTTGGTGATTCAGTCCTTGTGTGTTTTTTCCCAAGAATATTTGAGGTGTAACCATAGAGGAAGTGGTTAAAAGAAACATGCAGTGACTGTGCGTGGTTTGTTTTTCTGAATGAAAAATGAGTTGAATTGTAAGAAAGGGAAAACAATAGTATGCACAATGTGAGATAAAACTTAGAGATGAGTAATAGATGATGTATAGACATAAGTAAGATGTCGTTTTTTCTTTTTGAGGCTTGAGCGTGTGAAGCAGAGAAAAAAGTGGAGTGGTAGTGAACAACCCGATGAGCATAACAGTGGCACGGTGAAGAGCATGTAGAGAAACTATGCATGGAGGATGAAGAAGTTTCAAATATATTATAAATATGTATAATAGAGAAGTGATGGAAGTTGTTGTGGAGAGGAATTACACACGGGAAATAGAATGCTGTGGGCAGGAGCTGAAATACACAGAAGAGGTGTAATTCATAGAATCAAAATAAGATGCAGAGCATAAAGCATAGCAGACGCAAAGAAAAGAGATGCATAGCTGAGATAGTAAAATAAGGTTGAGGTTAACTTATAGAGAAAAGCAGAAGATCAGAAAGTGAAAGAAGATGCAGGAAGAGAGACACTGATACAGGAGAGCAGAGCAACATAGCCGAACAATGATAAGCCTAGTAAGCCAATGACAACTATTGAATCACTATAATAAGTTTCAGTAAAAAATATTTATATTTCAGGGTGGTAGGGAGGTTGTAAAGAGGAATGTTGTCCTTAGAGTTTCAAGTGGGTGCTTGAACACAGGGATTTGTAGCTTCCATCTGGTTGCAGCCAGAGAAACCAGGGTGGCAGGGTGGTACAAGGAAGAACTGTTGTTCTCTGTTATACAGGTTAGTGCCTGTGTAACTGGAAGTTGGTGTTTCCATCCAGTTGGTGTTGGAACACTTAGGGAGTTGGTGCTTCCTTCTAGTGGGTTCTAGAGAAACCAGGGAGTTGGTGCTTCCTTCTAGTGGGTGCTAGAGAAACCAGGGAGTTGGTGCTTCCATCTAGTGGGTGCTAGAGAAACCAGGGAGTTGGTGCTTCCTTCTAGTAGGTGTTAGAGAAAACAGAGAGTTGGTGCTCTCAGCAAGTTGCATCTTGCAAAACATAGGTTGTAGCCTCACAATGAGTTGGAGCTCATATGTATGATAATGTACAGAATGTAAAGATTACTGAAGAGGTTTTTACCCTTTATGGGTTTCCTTGGGAAATATCTATCTCTGTATATTTCATATGTGTGATTGATGTTGAATGTTCTATTGCTTACTTCCCTACATTATTGTGATTTTCATTGAGTGCAATGTAAGGATTTTAAAATAAGCATAATTGTTTAAGCATGGTGACAACTGATTCACCTCCCCCTCTTAGTTGTCCAACAATTGGTATCAAAGTGGGTTCCATTTATCTAAAGGTAGATCTATAAGCTTAAACATGACAAGTCATGAAGGGACTTCATCCACTATGCCTCCTCTGTTTGATGGAACAATTTTTTCCTTCTGGAAGGTTAGAATGAGAACATACCTAATGGCCTTAGGTGTTGATGTTTAGGATGTATTAGAGACTGGATACATAAATCCTGTTGTGATGGCTTTCAAGGATGATAAGTTAGAATTTAGCTTTAATGCTAAGGGAATGAATGTTATCTTGAATGGACTTGTAAAAGTCGAGTTTGTAAAGGTGATGCATCTTCAAACTGCCAAAGAAATGTGGGATAAACTTATTAGCAGTTATGAAGGTAATGGGAAGGTAAAAGATGCCAAGCTTCAAATCTATAGAGTACAGTTTGAAAAGCTACATATGAAAGAAGATGAAACCATTGGGAATTATTTTCTAAGAGTTGAAGAACTCTTGAATGCCATGAAGCGTCTTAGTGAGAAGATTGAAGAATCAATTTTAGTTCAGAAGATTTTAAGATCTTTGCTTGATAAATTTAATCCAAGAGTCTTTGCAATAGAAGAACTAAATGATCTAAAAAATATTTCCATTGATAAACTCCTAGGAAATTTAACTACATATGAAATGAGAATCAACAAAGATAAATCCATTAATAGAGAAGAATCTTTTAAAGAAGACAAGGATACTGATTCAGATTTAGATGATTTTAAGGCAAAATTTGTGAGAAGGTTAAAGAAAGGATCAGGAAAATATCAAGGCAAGATTCCCCTCAAATGTTTTAACTGTGTTAAGATAGGTCACTTTGAAAATAAGTGTCCACACAAGAAGAAGGACCAAAACTCTGAAGGTGAAGAGAAGTACAAATCCAAAAGATTTGATAGAAATAAAAGTTTATGTGTAAACAATGATTACTCCTCAGAAGACATTGATGGTGACTCTTCCTATGAAGATAAGGTAAATCACTTCATGCTTATGGCCAAAGAGGATTATGATAATAAAATCACAAGAAGTGATGATAATGATAAATAAGATGTGGTTGATATGGAAGGAGAACTGATCAGTGCATTGGAAGAGATTGACAGACTCAGAATTAAGAACAGAAAGAAAAAACAATTGCTAATATAGTTTGAGAAAGAAAGTAAACAACCTGATGAAGACTTTGCCCTACTAAAGTGGAATTAGAAGAGGCAAAGAAAATCGAGGACATTCTGAAACAATAGTTATCAGAAAAGAAGGAAAGATGTAAAGCTCTGGGAGAAGAAGTAGTGAAATCTAGGAAAGATTTGGAGAAGTTTCAAGCCTTGTATCATCAGAATCTGTCAAGTATCAAAGCCTCAGAAGGATTAGTCACCATTCTAAATCAACAAAGGAATCCAAAGTTGAAAACAGGTTTGGGTTATGAATAGTGATTAAGTAGTGGTCATCCAAGAAACAAAGACTTCATCAAGCTTTTCAAATCTACAACCAATGACAACAACAAACATTCATAAACAAAGGAAGATAATCAACTGCCCAGGAGGAGTAAAGAAAAAGGTACCAGGACTGAATCTCTAGAACAAAGAAATAATGCACTCCCTACTCAAGGAAATCATCAACATGGAAGAAATTGACCTGCTCAAAGAAGACAACCATTTTTTAGGTACCAAGGATTTTTCTATGGATATTGGTTTTTCTGTTCTAACTTTGGTCACAAAGTTGTAAACTGTTCTTTAAAATTTAGATATGAGCAAGAAAGACATTCAAGGCATACATATCTTCCACAACAACGAATGAGACATCCAAGTAGAAAACCTCCACAGATTGCAAATCACTTGATGGTTGGGAAAAGGACAAAGGTTAAGCATAACAATAATTTTGACTCTTTAATCAACGAATCAGAATGCTACATTTGTCATAACTATGGGCATAAAGTTGTTGATTGTCTCTTAAAGAACTATAAATCAGATTTGAATTCCTCTGCTGAAAATGTCAAGGTTTGGAAGAAGAAAGAAAGTGATAAGTGTGCATTAGTGTTGTTGGCTCAAAGAAAAAGAACCCCTGGAATATAGACAATAGATGTTCCAAGCACGTGACTGGAGAAAAGGATATGCTTCTGCTTATAAGCAAAATTAAAACATGAAATGTGATCCTTGAAAATGATGAACAAGGTAAAAACAAGGATAAAGGGATGGTGAGTTTAAGTAATGGAAAATGAGATTCTCAGGATGATCTTCCTATAGATGGGATGAAACATAATTTGCTCAATGTAAGTCAAATGTGTGAGAGAGGATGTAAAGAGGCGGTCCTTTCCAAAGACTGTAAGATAAAGTCTGTAAACTCAGGACAAGTGGTGGCTAAAATCATAAGGACAAACAACAATGTTGATGTTGGATCCTTCCCTAGAAGTAAAGAAGAAGATTCAGATACAATAAAAGATTGTTCAGTTAGCATTTATCCAATGGAAGAAGTAGGAGAAGAATCATGTCATAAGCTGGAAGTAGAATTTTTGAAGGTTGAGAAGTCAAACACCCAAATCAAGTTCTTGAATAGTTCCATGACCCAGGATAAAATATTGGATAGTCAGAGATCACCAAATGAAAAATCTGGTATTGGATGCAACAAAGTAATCAATCAATTACGATTCAGTTAGAAGAACTGAATCATGGTTCTTGGATGGTTGGTGATTTAGTCATTGTGTGTTTTTTACCAAGAATATTCGAGGTGTAACTGCACAGGAAGTGGTTAAAAGAAACATGCAGTGACTGTGCATGGTTGGTTTTTCTGAATGAAAAATGAGTTGAACTGTAAGAAAGGGAAAACAACAGTATGCACAGTGTGAGATAAAACTCAGAGATGAGAAACAAATGATGTATAGATAGAAGAAAGATGTCATTTTTTCTTTTTGAGGCTTGAGCATGCGAAGTAGAGAAAAAAGTGGAGTGGTAGTGAACAAACCGATGAGCAGAATAGTGGCACGGTGAAGAGCATGTAGAGGAACTATGCATGGAGGATGAAGAAGGTTCACATATAGTATAAATACGCATAATAGAGAAGAGATGGAGGTTTTTGTGCAGAGGAATTACACATAGAAGATCATAAAGATCAAGAAGATGCAGGCAGAGAGACACTGATATAGGAGAGCAGAGCAACATAGATGAATAGGGATAAGCCTGGTAAGCCAATGACAACTATTGAATCACTGTAATAAGTTTCAGTAGAAAATATTTATATTTTAGGGTGGTAAGGAAGTGCTAGGGAGGATTTTTTCCCTTAGAGGTTCAAGTGGGTGCTTGAACATAGGGAATTGTAGCTTCCATTTGGTTGTAGCCAAAGAAACTAGGGTGGAAGGGTGGTGCAATGGAGAACTATTGTTCTCTGTTATACAGGTTGGTGCCTATGTTGATGGAAGTTGGTGCTTCCATCCAATTGGTTCTGGAACACTTAGGGAGTTGGTTCTTCCTTCTAGTGGGTGATAGAGAAACCAGGGAGTTGGTGCTTCCTTCTAGTGGGTGCTAGAGAAACCAAGGAGTTGGTGCCTCCTTCTAGTGGGTGTTAGAGAAACCAGGGAGTTGGTGCTTCCTTCTAGTAGGTGCTAGAGAAAACAAAGAGTTGGTGCTCTCAACAAGTTGCAGCTTTCAAAATAGAGGTTGTAGCCTCACAATGATTTGGAGCTCATATGTATGATAATGTACAAAATGTAAAGATTACTTATCATACCAAGAAGAAGGGGTTTTTACCCTTTATGGATTTCCTCAGGAAATATCTGTCTCTGTATATTTTGTATGTGTGATTGATGTTGAATGTTCTATTGCTTACTTCCCTGCATTATTGTGATTGCCATTGATTTCTCTGTAAAGAGTTTAAAATAAGCATAATTTTTTAAGCACGGTGACAACTAATTTACCCCCCCTCTCAGTTGTCCAACAAGATATGAACATAAAAATTTGATAATGGAGTTCATCCCTAGTGGACTATGTCTTCAGGTCCTCCTCTCAAATGGGTAGGTCTTTTTATTAAATCAACAAAATAATTTGGTGAAATACATAAGTATACCTCATTCTGGAGTTAAGTTGCAGAAGCTTTTCTCAAATCAGAAGACAAATACCACCACTGAATTATTGGCATAGAATTGCCCAAAAAAAACTGTCTCCACACCTCGATCTGAGTTTGACACTTTCGGGCCCTTGAGAAAATTCATCTCGGTTTCCATTCTTGCACCTGAAATTAAATTCATGGGGAATTTATCGATTTCCATGATGTTCGTACGATTGTGTGCCCCCTGGTCTGACCCCCCAAGCTCTGGAAAAATTGGCACTTAAGTAATTTTGGTGGGAGGATATACCAACAGAGTCGTTTCTCTAGTTGGTTGTCATATATATTTAAAGAACTTCGGTTAGAGGAGGTTCTAGGTTCAAGCCCGTAGACCCCCTTAATACACAACATATATACACATTATCCATTGGGATTGTTGCTAACTTTGGAGTTTGTTTTGGTTATGGAAGATCCCACCAGATCTGGTGGAAGATTTAGCAGACTAGGGTTGGAACCCGCCAACCCTTTACCCATTTTAAAATTTGGTTGTTGGGCATTCTTGGGATTTTTCCTACTGCCATGTGGCAGCCCATGACTAGGTCAGATGGAGGCCTTTCATTGTCCCACATCACCTCATTTCACGTATAGCCATGTCATCTCTACCATGTCATCCTGCCACATCACCTTCTGGGCGTATGTACAGTCTTCCATGTGGTTGTACGGACTACCACATGGCATCTTCCCATTCAACCATGGATTTGACCAAAAAATTCCAAAAATGAGTGACACGTGGTAGCTTCTGGTGCTGACAAGACACCATGTTGATGTCATGTTGACATCAACATGACACATGTCACCCTATGTGTGTTCCATGTACACTGTACAGATGATGAAATGATCCATACTGATGTTGATGTCAGTAGTACAGATGTTGATTAGGCTAGGTTGACAAAAAAATTGACCACAAATATATTTTGATATGTGACTCCATTTGACGATCCGTTTACACCATTGAAAATATTATGATGTGCTCTTTGCAATGATTGAAATTTCACTGATTTTTTAGGACTTTGAATTTTTTCCCTTTCTCTATCTGCTAAGGCCATTCTAAGATTCATGGGTTACTTCTACAAATTATGCGTTATCCTTAGTCTTATCTAGATCCATTTTTTATCAATATACTAGCTCACCAACCTATATATACAATTACATTTATATTTACAATTGGGGTTCGACCTAGGGATATTACATTTACTACATAATCGTAGCTTCAACTTCCACACTCCCTGGTAAGGTACAATTGATGGATAGACATAATTATTAGGAGAGAATGATTGAATGAATCAATGATGGAATTACACTAATTACCCACATGATATATGCATTTTCCCTTTTTGACACTTGGAATTCAAGGAACTAACTTGTTCCCCACTTAGTAATTTGTTCCTTCACTTAGGAACTTAGTATAAAATCATTACATAATACTTTATGACTTATGAATAATATTTTTTTATTCATTGGATTAGTCCCCCTTTAACTATACCCTTTTCTCAAGACCTTATCCCCCTTTCACTCGCATGGAGTCCTAACGCCCCATACCCTTTCATCTGACTTGGTCTAAAATAGTGAGACCTCCCTATGAGGCTCCAAGAATATTCAATTTCAATGCCTTATCCATTGGGAAAAGAGTCATTATTAAAAGAAAACATAACTAACCTAAAGATTGTTATTTACAATGAGATCAAGCCACACAGTCTTTAGAAACAATGTTTCTTTAGAAAAAATCCATTTACTCGGCCACAAGGAATTCCGATTTATTCAACTTAAAGGTATTATTTTGCAAAAATTTATAAATTCTAAAAGGACCAACCCAAAGGGCTTCAAATTTACCATGTTTTCCTTTAACTTTCCATTGAGTGTCCCACTTGAGTACCAGGTCTCCAAGGTGAAAATATTCCTTCTTCACTTTCTTGTCAAAAACTTCTTTTATTTTTTGTTGATGACTGTGTTTTATCAAAAATATGCTCCCTGGTTTGTTGTACTTCCACAAGTTGATTCATCCTCCTGATCATATCATTTGGTTGGCCTTATTGATATTGAAGAAAATTTGCCACAAGTAAGGCTAGCTAAGCGAGGAAAACAACCTCAGTTCCATAAATCAGCTGAAATGGTGTGGTGCCAATTGACCTTTTGGTGGTTACTTTGTTTTCCCATAGGGAAAACTTCAACTTTGAATCCCATGACTTCTTATTATCTTCCAACAGTTTTCTGATGATCTTCACTAAGCTTTTGTTGGAGGATTTTGTTAGGCCATTACCATAAGAGTAATATGGAGTAGAGTGGATAACTTGAATCCCACATTTTTCACAAAACTTCACCAAAGGCTCAGATTTAAAAGATGCAATGCGAGATACCAGATATATAAAATATGCAGAACATAAATGAAATGCTAGAAATGATAGAATAACAGTGAAATATCCAGCATAATCTTCACAATACACATAAATGATATACGAAATAGCAACAAAAATAGCACTTTGAATCAGATAGCAATGTTCACAGGCCTCTTCGAGGGGGCAACCTCCAGTCGAGCAGTACTATGTTACAATAATATCCAAGCTAGGGTTTTTCATACCCTCGACCCTTATTTATACTAAATATGTCTATTAAGAGAAGCATCTAGAGGAAGATCCTTCTAGAAGCGGAAGCTTCTATTAGGTCTTCTTACATCTGCCTTATTCTATTTTATTGAAAGGTCTTATTAATATTGTTATTACATCCGAATACATTGATCTACCTATGTGCGGGTTAGGACCTTAACATGTCTGCCCCCTTAAAAACAACCTTGTCCTCAAGGCTTGAGATGTGGACACTACTGCAGAATGGTAGTTGGTTCCCAAGTGGCATCTGCTGGAGTCATATCTTTCCACTGTACTAGCACTTCCTTGATGGTTCTCTGACGCAGGTGACACTCCCTCTGGTCCAAAACTGCTTCTGGTTGTATCCAAATGGATCCTTCTTCAGCAAACTCTGGAAGGTTGGTTTGAATTTGGCACCTAGTTCCAATCACCTGCTTCAAGCAGGAAACATGAAAAACAGGATGTAGCTTCGACTGACTGGGCAGAGCTAACTGATATGCGACTTGTCCCACACGCTTTAGAACTGTGTAAGGGCCATAAAATTTGGGTGCTAGCTTCTGACACTGCTCGGTCTTGAGGGAAGTTTTCTTATATGGTTGCAGTCGCAGAAACACCTGATCCTCTTCTACAAATTGACATTCTGAGCGACCTTGATCTGCTTGCTGCTTCTTTCTATTCTAGGCCATGACCAAGTTCTCTTTAAGGGTACGAAGGATATCCTCTTGGACTGTAAGTGTTTGGTCAACCGCCTGGACCTTCGAGGTACCCGATAAGTATGAGAGAACTGACGGTGGCTTCTGTCCATACACTACTTCAAAAGGAGTCATGCGAGTGGTTGTATGGTATGTAGTGTTGTACCACCATTCGGCGAGGGGTAAACATTGAGTCCACTGGTGTTGTTTTTCATATGTAAAGCACTTCAGATAGGTTTCCAAACACTTGTTGACGACTTCCGTTTGACCATCTGTCTGGGGATGATAATCTGAGATGAGGTGCAATTATGTGCCTTGTAGCTTAAACAGTTCTTGCCAAATATTGCTTGTGAAAGTTGGGTCTCGATCAGAAACAATAGAGTTTGGCATGCCATGAAGCTTGAAGACCTGATCCATGAAAGTTTGGGCCACCGTAGATGCATTAAATGGGTGGTGAAGAGAAAAAAAATGAGCATACTTGGAAAGGCGATCCACCACCACCATTATCACTGATTTATTCCCCAATTTGGGTAATCCTGTAATAAAGTCCATAGAGATATCCTTCCAAATATCAGGGGGAATCGGAAGCGGTTGGAGGGTGCCTGGATATTTGACTGTTTCTCCCTTGTTGCATTGGCATAATTCACATTCAACCACAAACTTACGGATGTCCTGTTTCATACCATCCCAGAAAAAAGAACGTTTAACTCTGTCATATGTTTTGGTGAACCCTGAGTGCCCCACTATGGGTGTAGCATGAAGCTCAGAGAGTACCGTGGATTTGAGCTTGGATTTTTTACCTAAATACAAGCGACCTTTGTATCGAAGCTCATCCTGAAGCCAAGAGTACCCTGGGGGAGCCTGCGCCTTGTTCTACAGTTGCGGAATTAGATGCAAACTTTTGGGGTCTTGCCGCCATTCCTGGTGCACAGCTTGCAGCCAATCAGGTACAATGAAGGAAAGAGAAAAAAGAGATCCTTTGTCTTCATATTTCTGGGACAGTGCATCCGCCACTACATTGTCTTTGCCCTTCTTGTAAATGATCTCATAATCATATCCAAAGAGCTTAGTGACCCATTTTTGTTGCTCCTGGGAGGAAATGCGTTGTTCCAGAAAGTATTTGAGGCTTTGATGGTCTGTCTTAATTTGGAATTGTTGCCCCAAGAGATAAGGATGCCATAATTCAACTGCATGCAGAATTGCCAACATTTCTTTTTCATAAATAGGTTTGCCCAGATTCTTTTTCAGACAGTTGTTTGCTAGTAAAGGCTAAAGGTCGACCCGCTTGCATAAGGACAACGCCAATGCCTTTCCCTGATGCGTTGAATTCCAACACAAATGTCTTTGTGAAGTCGGGAAGAGCTATAACCAGAGTGGTGCACATGGCCATCTTCAAAGTTTGAAAAGCTTGAGCAACTGCTGGGGTCCAAGTGAAAGAGTTCTTTTTAAGGAGAGTCGTGAGAGGTGCTGCAATATTTCTATAGTTCTTGATGAACTTGCGATAATACCCTATGATGCCCAAAAATCCACGCAAGATTTTGAGAGTCTTAGGGTGCGGCCAATCTTGCATAGCTTCAATCTTTTTTGGGTCCACCCTGATGCCATCCTTGCCCACGAGATGACCCAAGTATTCGACTTCAGATGCACCAAAAGCACATTTGGACTGTTTCAGGAAAAGCTGGTGCTGAGGGAGTAGGCTGAGAACTTGATCCACATGAGTCAGATGTTCTGTCCATGTCTTTCGATATATGAGGATATCATCAAAGAAAACTAAGACAAAATGATGAAGAAAAGGGCGGAAGACATGGTTCATGAGGCTCTGAAAGGTGGAGGGGGCATTACACAACCCAAAGGGCATGACCAAAAACTCATAGTGGCCCTCATGAG
>ML788036.1:290023-336447 GCA_009831015.1 Picea engelmannii | reverse complement strand
AGATCCTTCTAGAAGCGGAAGCTTCTATTAGGTCTTCTTACATCCGCCTTATTCTATTTTATTGAAAGGTCTTATTAATATTGACCTTTATTACATCCGAATACATTGATCTACCTATGTGCGGGTTAGGACCTTAACATGCAACATTATAAATAACAATTTTATTAGAAAAAACAAACCTTTATAGAAAATCTTCCAGGAAACCAATAACCACTTTGTGTGTTTCATTTCTAGTTCGAATGGGTTCTATCCAGTTAGTGAAGTAATTAGTAGTAGATAGAATCCAACGATATTGTCCACTTGAGGATGGATTGATTTATCTAATAAAGTCTAACCCTCATCGCTGAAAAGGGCCAGATACCACTATAGGTTTCATAGGAAAATATTTGAGTTGATTTTTCCTGAGAATTTTTTACATTTGTCACAAGGTCTGGTCTTTGCACAGACATCAATGAATAAACTAGGCCAAAATTACCCACCTCTAAGTATCTTTGATGAATACCCCCTACCCTCAGGCTGAGATCCATGCAGGATCTTCTCTAGACCACAGAAAGGGTTAACAAAACCCCTTGTTTAATCCCACACAGGATTTTGGTTTTCGCAAGTTGGGGCCCTTCGAACACTATTCCATGGCTCTTGGGAATAGCTGAAATGCAAAATTTTGAATGGGCTTATGGTGTAATCCCCCTCTCCAACATGAACACAACCAAGCCTAGGCACAAGTGCCTTTCACAACTTACGAATTCATGAGTTGGAGCACCACACCTTGTACACTCTCCTTGCGAATCCTCGACTCCAAAATCTAGCCTTCAACGAGATCCAACGGTTGTATGCCTCTCTTGATATAATGGCCCACGACGTATCAAGATTTCACAAATCGGTGATCCAAGATGCTTGACCCCAAACCTCTTGTCACTCCATTCCCTGAACTCCGATACACAAGTTCTCATGTGAGATCAACAACCCACGTTGATCTGGATCTGATAGTCACTATCCCTCTAGAGCTTAAGGGTGTTGAAAAGACACTCACTCTTAATCTCTTTGTTGTTCTAAGAGATCCAACAGTTCATGGGATTTCGACACTTCCTCCTTAAGCGATTCAACCATTTGATTCAACTTCTCAAATACTTTTGGTCAAATGACTTGGCATCCTTCCCTCCTGAACTTGATTCCTACAAAAGAATTCAACCTCCGTCTACCTTTGGAACAATTCATAGGTTCTAACTCTCCTGAGATTTCACTTTCAAACTCAAGGCCTCCAAAAAGAGTCCCTAAATGCACTCCTTGTGACAGTTTTAAAATAACCTCTGGTTATTTTAGATCTTCGACTCTATGCACTCCTTGCAATAGTAGTCCCTCAGTTTCTCTCTTGGATTTGGTAAAATCCAAGACTTCACCTAACTTGTGCACACCTTGCATGACTCTATGCTCTGCTAACACTCTTGCCTGTAAAGACAAAGTTTGAATCTCTTTTGAGAGTTCTGAGGTAAAAATCAGAGTCTAATCGATGCACTCCTTGCGGACCCTCCACTACACTCTTCCAGGTGTTCTCAGAAAGAGAAACAATTGAAACTCATTCTCCTCTTATCCAGAATTCAAATATTCAACATAGAATCCTAGAACATACACACACAGATTTTCATTGAAATAAAATGTGCACAAAGAATGCAAACAAGACTCACCATATCATTCAAAAGGTAATTCCAACAGCCATAACAAACAGAAAGATTGGAATCAAATCTTTTCTTTCATTAATTCTAGTGCTCTCATACATGGTAAACAACTACAACTAGAATGCATGAAAAAAATCTTTGTTCTCCTCTATAGCTCTACAACTTATGAAATCATAATCATAATGTTACAACTGATCAAAGGGTTGAGGGTGTCTATCATTCATTTTCCCTCCTACCACCTATGCTCCTAAAACCATCTAATATATTATTTAAACCTACCTACTTTACATTCATTACGCATAAATGCCTCTACATTTGACATATGAGAGCAACACTCAAGGTTTGTTTACAATCTCCAAAACACAAAGGTAAGTATGCTTCCCTAGCTATTACATTAATGTCCATTCATTAATCTTCAAAACATTTTAAAATGTGTGCTAGTGCATTTTCAACTATCTCCTTTGGTTAGTCATGTGCCTTTGGCTTTATACGATGCTCCTGCATCATACTCCCTCGTTTGAAAATTTTCATGAACTCATGTTCATGAGTTCCTTCATTGTCCATCCATTCTTTTGAATTGGTGTTTCATCCTTCCAAATGGAATCTTCAACTAGATGTCCATTCCATTTGACCAAGTATTCAAAATACTCTTTTCTCCTGGTCTTTCTACTAATTCTCTTATCAATTATGCTTTCCATCTGTGGCTTTTCAGCTACAGGCATTTGTTTTGTCCATTGAATCTTTTCTTGTTTATATTTTTCTCCTTCTTCTTTAGCTCTGTAAGGGTACAAATCCACGATGTTGAATATCGATGAGATTCCAACCACATCGGGTAATTCAATCGCATATGCGTTTGTCCCAAATTTCCTTATGACCTTGCACGATCCAATTTTTTTCATCGTCATCTTGTTGTATGTTCCCCTTGGGAACCTCAACTTCCTCAAATTTGCAAGAATCAAATCACCAACTTTGAATTGAAGTTATCCCCTATGTTGATCTTCTCTACGCTTGTACTCTTGACTTAAACTCTACAATTGCTCCTTAATTCTACTGTGAAGCTCCTTCATTTGTTTTGCAAAGTCCTCTACACTAGCACTCCTGAATTCAGTTTTTTCTTAATCTTTCAATTCAGAAACTCCCCTTGGCTATACTCCATATACAATCTGGAATGGACTCTTCCCTGTGATTCTATTGAGTGAATCATTGTAAGAGAATTCCGCCTATGGAAGAATGTGATTCCATTGACTGTGGTGTTTAGTCACTAAGCTCCTTAAAAAATATCCCAAGCTCCTGTTCACGACATCTGTCTATCCATCCATCCGAAGATGATATGTTGAGCTAAAATACAAATTTGTCCCCAACTTCTTCCATAAGGTCCTCCAAAAATTTTCTACAAACTTGGTATCTCGATTAGAAACGATACTCCTTGGCAAGCCGTGAAGTATGATGACTTCCTTGAAAAACAGATTCGCAATATGAGTTGCATCACTGGTTTTCTAGCATTGTATGAAATGTACCATCTTTGAAAATTTGTCTACCACTACAAATATTGAATCATATCCCCTTTGTGTCCTTGGCATTCCCAATAGTAAATCCATGCTCATGGCATCCCATGACCTTTCTGGTATGGGTAATGGTTGGTATAACCCTGTATTCTACCTTTTTCCTTTCGTGTGCTGACAAATTCTGCACCTGTCCACAAATTTCTTCACATCTGTCTTCATCCTTGGCCAGAAATATGATCCATTCAACTTTAAAAATGTTTTGTCATGACTGAAGTGTCCAGCCAATCCTCTGTTGTGCTTTTCCTTCAGCAAATTCTCCCTCATGGAGCATTTCAGAACACATAGCTAATTTCCCCTGAACAGTAATCCATCCTGGATCATGTATTCAGTCCATTGGCTTCTGTCCCTGAGAATTGGATTCTCAGATGCCTCATATGCCTTTTTGAAGTTTGGATCATCCCTGTACATTTATTTGAGGTTATCAAAACCCAAAGTCTTGACTCTGAATTCCTGCATAAGAAAACATTTCCTACTCAAAGCATCAACAACTTTGTTAGCATTTCCATAAATATGTTTGATCACAAAAGTAAAATTCTACATGTATTCAACCCATTTAGCATGTTTTTGGTTCAACTTCTCCTGTCGAGTCATGAATTTCAAAGCGTGATTACCATTGTACAAAAAGAACTCTTTGGGAACCAAATAGTGACTTCATTTCTTTAGCGCTTGTATGACTACATAGAATTCTTTGTCATACGTGGAGTAATTGATCTTTGCTTCATTCAGTTTTTCACTAAAATACGTGATTGGCCTATTGTCTTGGCTCAAGACTGCTCTAATGGAAAATCTTCTTGCATCACACCTGACCAGGAATGTCTTGCTGAAATTTGGCAAAACCATAATTGGTTTCTCAGTGATCTTCTTTGCTTCCTCTGTCCAGTGAAAATATTTATCTTTTTTCTTCACCATATCCATCATCGGTGCGCTAATTCCACTGAAGTTTCAGATGAATTTCCTGTAGAAGCTAGACAAACCATGGAAGCTTCGAACTTCAAACACGCTCTTCGGCGTTGGCCAATCCTTAATCACATTTATCTTTTCTGGATCCATTTTCAATTCATTTGTAGAGATAACAAAACCCAAATAAATGAGTTATGTCCTCATAAATGACAATTTCATCATATTGATCAACAATTTCTCTTCCTGTAACCTCCTCATCACTGCAGCTAAATGCTTTAAATGTTTTTCTTCATTTTTGCTGAAAATTAATATATCATCAAGATATACAATGACGAATTTCCCAATGTAATCCTTCAAGACTTCATTCATCAACCTCATGAAAGTACTGGGTGCATTTTTCAAGCCAAATGGCATGAGAATCCATTCATAAAGCCCTTCATTTGTCTTGAATGTTGTCTTCCATTCATCCCCTTCTCTCATTCTAATATGATGATATCCGCTTTTCAAATCAATCTTTGAAAAAATATTTTCTCCACTCAAGCATTCCATCAAGTTGTCCATCCTTGGAATTGGGAAACTATATTTGATGGTAATTTTGTTAATTGCCCTCGACTCTATACACATTCTCTATCCATTATCCTTTCTTGGGCTGAACATTGTCATAACAACGCATGGACTCAAGCTCTCCCAAATAAATCCTTTGTCCATTAAGTCATGGAGCTATCTCTTAACTTCTTCATTCTCCTGTGGCATCAACCTATACGTTTCTTTGTTTGGAAAAATGGCTCCAGGTATAAGATTGATATGATGGCTTATACTCCTGGTAGGTGGCAAAAAACAAGGTAGTTCATCCACTACTATATCAACAAATTCTTCCTGCAACTCTTGGATTTCTTTCAATAAATCATCTATCCTAGTGTTGTTCAGAACAATTCTAGGCTTCCTAACCATAATGAATTGCATGTCTTCCTTCTTCTTGACTTCCTCAAGAAGTTCCTTCCCACTCATGAAAAGTACAATGTTTCTCATCTCTATTTTCACCTCTTTATTCTTAATCGACAACAACATGTGTGTCCTACCACTTTTCTTCAGAGTGTACGTGTTATTTCTCCCATCATGGACCACATTTCTATCATATTGCCATGGTATACCCATAAATAGATGAAAAAAATCCATGGGAATGACATCACATTATATCTCATCTTTATATCCTCCTATTTTAAATTCAACTAAACATTGTTTAGTGACATTTACTTGATGTCCTTTTTGTAGCCACGAAACTTTGTATGGGCTTGGATGCGCAACAGGCTCGAGCTCCATGTTTTCTACCATTTCCATAGATACAATATTATCTGTGCTACCATTGTCTACTATAACCTTGCATACCCTGTCTTTGGTTTTGCAAGCAATCTAAAACAGATTGTTTCTTTGGGTTGTGTTCTCTAGCTCCTTCTCTAGTTTCAAGAGAACTTTCCTCATCATCAACGTTCTTCCTCCCTCAGCATCCTCTGCCTCAACATTCTGTCCTTGAGCTTAAACAATGTGGGTTTCACCACCTTCTTTCTTTCTTCCTATCCCACAGACAAATCATTTCAATTCACCTCCTATGCCTCATCCTCTTCCTCTGGTATGAGGAAAATTATTTCTATCTACATATTGCCTCCCCTGTGAGCTTCCTCCTCTCTCAGATTGAATTTGAGGTTTCTTCCCCTCTTGTTTAGGTTTCTGAGTTCTATCTTGGGTAATCATCTTGCCTCTACTTTGAATTCTGCCTCGGCCTCTTTGACCTTTCTTTTGGATCTGCTTCTCTTAAGCTTTCAAAAAATTTGATAAGCATCTTCTATGGTTTGAATGGTCATCATGCTCATCTCTTCCTGAATGCCATATCATAGACCATTCATATACCTGGAAACTTTCTCATCATCACTTTCCCGATGACCTGCTCTGATGTTTATCCTATATAACTCTTCAGTGTATTCTTTCACTGACATCCACTTCTGTCTCAAATTTTTCATCCTCCAAAACATATTTATTTGATAATCCCTGGGTATAAACTTGGCTTTCATTTTTGCAACTATTCTATCCCAGCTTTTGATTTTTTGCTTTCCCTTGCAAGGTCTATCAGCATGCAGTTCATCCCACCATAGTGTTTCATGCCCTTTAAGTCTAGTAACAACATGTTTGACTTTCTTGTCTTCCTTGACATCCTCATAGTCGAAGTATTTTCCTAGAGATCTAATCCAATCTAGAAGCTCTTAAACATCCAAGTTTCCTTTGTACATTGGAATGTCCATTTTTTCCCTAGCACCTATCCTAGAAACAACCTTGAATAAGTGCTCTTTTATAGCATCTTCGACTGCAACTTCTTCCCCTTTGTTTTCATCTTCATTTTCACTTTCATCTTCATTGATATCCCTAGTGTCAAATTTGCACCTCTGTGTTGTCTCCATAGCATCAATCCTGGCACGTAATTCATGCATTTCTCTTTCCATTGTTGGATCAAGCATTTCCCTTTCTCTCCTTCTCGGTGGCATGGTTGTAAAATTCCTCTTTTCTCTCTCCTACAGAAAGAAAAGAACTTGTTCTAGGCTCTGATACCACAACTTATACAGACCTCCTTCCCTTAGGCCGAGATCCACATAGGATCTTCTCTAGACCACAACAAGGGTTAACAAAACACCTAGTTTAATCCCACATAGGATTTTGGTTTTCACAAGTTAAGGAGCTTTGAACACTATGCCATGGCTCTTGGAAATAGGCAAAACACAAAATTTTGAATGGGCTTATGGTGCAATCCCCCTCTCCAACGTGACCACAACCAAGTCTAGGGGCAAGCATCTTTCATGACTCGCGAATTCACGAGTTGGAGCACCACCCCTTGTACACTCTCCTTACGAATCCCTGACTCCAAAATTCAGCCTTCGATGAGATCCAATGGCTATAAGCCTCCCTTGATTTGATGGCCCATGATGTATTGGGATTTCACAAATCGGCGATCCAAGATGCTTGACCCCAAACCTCTTGTCACTCCATTCCCCAAATTCTGATACGTGAGTTCGCATGTGAGATTAATGACCCACGTTGACATAGATCTGATGGTAACTATCCCTCTAGAGATTAAGGGTGTTGAAAATACACTCATTCTTAATCTCTTCATTGTTCTAAGAGATCCAATGGTTCACGAGATTTTGACACTTCCTCCTAAAGCGATTCAACCATCCGATTCAACTTCTCAAGGACTTCTGGCCAAACAACTTGGTATCCTTCTCTCCTGAACTTGATTCTTGTGAAACAATTCAACCTCCATCTCCCTTTGGAACAATTCACAGGTTCTAACCCCCCCCCGAGCTTTCACTTGAAAACTCAAGGCCTCCAAAAATAGTCCCTGCATGCACTCCTTGCGGCAGTTTTCAAATAACCTCTAGTTATTTTAGATCTTTGACTCTGTGCACTCCTTGTGAAAGAAATCCCTCAATTTCTCTCTTGGATTTGGTAAAATCCAAGACTTCACCTAGCCTGTGCACACCTTGCATGGCTCTATGCTTTGCTAACACTCTTTCCTGTAAAGACAAAGTTTGAATCTCTTTTGAGAGTTATGAGGTAAAACTCAGAGTCTGATTGACGCACTCCTTGCAGACCCTCCACTACACTCTTGCAGGAATTCTCAGAAAGAGAAACAACTAAAACTCATTCTCCCCTTATCTAGAATTCAAATATTCAATATAGAATCCTAGAACATACACACATAGATTTGCATTGAAATAAAATGCGCACAAATAATGCAAACAAGACGCAACATATCATTCAACATGTGATTCCAATAGCCATAACAAACACAAAGATTGCAATCAAAGATTTTCTTTCATTAATTCCAGTTCTCTCATACATGGTAAACAACTACAACTAGAATGCATGAAAAAATTCTATGTTATCCTCTGCAGCTCTACAACTTATGAAATCTAAATCATAATATTACAAATGATCAAAGGGTCGAGAGTGTCTATCACTCATTTTCCCTCCTACCTCCTATGCTCCTAAAACTGTCTAATCTATTATTTAAATCTACCTACTTTACATTCATTATGCATAAATGTCTCTACATTGGACAGAACGCTCAAGATTTGTTTACAATCTAAAAAACACAAAGGTAAGTACACTTCCCTATCTATTACATTAATGTCCATTCATTAATCTTCAAAACATTTTAAAATGTGCGTTGGTGCTTTTCCAATTGTCTCCTTTGGTTAGGAATGTGCCTTTGGCTTTATACGATGCTCCTGCATCAATCTTGTATACTATAGTCCTCCAAAAATGATGACCTCCAGATAGACTCTCATGAAATTTAGTCATAGTTTGTTCTACATCTTCTAGATCCAAACATCTTAAAAGAACCCCTACAATATATTTCCAATATAGAATCTGATCAAACTGCAATACCTGGATGCTTTTAGCTTCAAAGCCATCACTTTGGTCTTCTCAAGCCCAATGAGAGGTTGCAAAGTTTGCAAGAAATGGATGAGGTCCTTATACCAACTACATTCTTCCAATTTTGAACTGATTTGCAAGGTGCTATTAGGAATATCAGATTGTTTATTTATAGAGTTAGTACTCATGAAATTCATTCCAGTGCCTTACAATTTGATTCAATGAGAAATCTATCTAAACCTTGACCCTTTACCAACTTAGTGGGTTTCACCTCAATATCAAACTCCAAAATATTGGAAACCCACTTACTTCTTTTCCCATCTATATCAGGTTGAATCAAAAAACAATTCATAGAACTTGAAGGGACATAAGCAATAATTTTTTAGTGAAGAACATATACTTTGAAAGATTTTAGAGATTTTACTAAAGAATAATCTTGTTTCTCCATGATGTCATATCTGACTTCAACATATCTCAAGGATCTACTAAAAAATGAAATAGGCTACTCCAATGCATCTGAATTATTTTGAAGAAGGACAACAACTAATGCATCATTTGAGGAAAAGTAAAAAATAACATTTACTTTGAGTAGTCAGGATTGATTAAAACAAGAGCATCAGCTAATGCTTGTTTTTCTCAAAATAAATCCTAACTTCTAGTGTCCATTTTACTTCATTCCATTTTCTCAACATGGTAGTGATGAATTACACTAACTCATAAAAGTTAGATATAAATCTCATCAAAATTTTTGTCTTACCTAAGAAGGATTGAATTTCTTTCTTGGACCTTGGGAGAGAAAGAGTTTTTATAGCCTCTACTCTATTTGGAGAAATGTTTACTCCTTCATTTAAGACAATATGTCCTAACAACTTACCTTCCTTCATGGAAAAAAAAGACTTCTTTGGATTAAGGTACAACCCATACTTTCTTCACTTCATAATACCTTCTTTAAATGTTGGTAATTCTCATGATCAACCTTGGAAAACACTGTGATATCATCCAAGTAAATAACCACAAACTTGTCATTCTCTTTAATAAATGCAATGTCCATTCAACATTCGAAAGTTGCCCGTGCATTCATGAGACCAAAGGGCATATTGACATACATGAATGTACCCAAAGGAGTAGTAAATGTTGTATTTTATCTGTCCTTTGGTAACACAAAAATCTGATTGTATCCTAAAAGCCCATCTATCATTGAAATCATTACTGAGCCTATCACCCTTTGCAAGATATGCTCCATTTTTGGTAAGGGGTAGTTGTCTTTTCTGAAACACCTATTTACGTTTCTGAAGTCAACAAAAATCTTTATCTCACCATTCTTCATTTTAACAAGGACCAAATTATCTATAATCAGAATACCTCATAGGTATAATGATCTCGGCATAAAGTAATTGTTTTACCTCTTTCTCCATAATAGGCAATGACATAGGGTTCATTTGCCTTAGTTTATGTCTAAAAGGTTTGATGTCATATTTCAAAGGTATTCTATGCTCAATGATTCTAGTATCATAAGTTTCCAAGTCCTCATGCTTCCATGAAAAAACATCAACAAATGTTTTCAACAATTTGATATATTTAGCCCTTTGATTTTCTGACAAACTACTGGACATATTAACATATTTGGGTTCCTCTTTAGTGCCTAGATTGCATTTTGTCATATCTATATTTTCATTAGAACCACTCACTTTCACAACAACATCATTGTTATCAAATAGTCTCTCCAAGGGAACCAATCCTTTAGGAATATGATTACTAGGAAACTGAACAATTTTATGATCTGCAATCTTATTCATAAATTTATTAGTATGCAGATTTTTGTCATAATCTAAATCTTGGTCAATATGAAGAGAAGAAAATGCATCTACTATTTCCAAAATCCTCTTTATTTCTTGATCATATTCAAAAACCTTCCAATTCTTGACATTATCATGTATAGTAGGCCTATATTTCACCTCAACATCATACTTAGGATTTGGAGGTAGTGGGATTTTAAAATTACCAGAGAAAACATCTAAGGAATCAAACAATGTATTAGCCTCTCTGGGAAAAACATATATGTTGAAGGCTACGAATAAATTATCAATAAGGTCCCAAACCTCATTCCTATAAGCTCTCATTCTTGGATGATTTTCTTGATATATGTTTCTGACCTAATGCACAATCATCTCTCCATCTCCAAAAGCTGACAATTCTTCAATTTTCATGTCCTTTGCAACCCTAAGACCCAAAAAGCATGCTTCATATTCTGCAATGTTGTTTGTGGTTTCAAATTCTAGTTTGAAGGACAAGGTTATGACCTCCTAAGAAGGAGAAATGAATACTACTCCAACACCAACACTATCCTTGGAAGATGAACCATCAAAATACATTTTCCATGTTTGAGCACCTTGCCTAGTTGTCTCACATGTTGTTGGTGACTGATTTTTTATTTCCAATGGTGACTAAGGAAAATCAATAAGATGAAGAATACTAGATCCTAAATCATTATTAATATCATAAAGGGGATGGTTTGTTGGGTTTCCCTCATCACTTATGATATATGCAAGTTGTGATTCTCTATACAACCTTCTATGTTCACCCTCAAAGACTGGCATGGTAGCATAAGAAATATCCATTTTCAATGTCCCTCCTAACCTCTTGATCCATGATCTAGACAATAACATCCAAAATTTGGGAGGAATATCTGCAACTATAATATCCATGACTATTCTCTTCATAGGTAGTTGAAAAAGAGTGACAACTAGATCTTTGATAACTCCAAGACATTTTATTTTTCTTAAGTCAAAAGAATACAAATTATGATATGCTTTACTAATTTCAAGACCCAATTCATCCATAACTGCATTAGGAATCAAGTTTTTGGATGCACCTGAGTCCATAAGACAATTGTGCAAATTATTTCATGCACATTCAAAGAAGTGTAAAAGGGAGGTGAGGAGTCATATTTGTCTTCTACCAGTGGTCCGAATATAAATGCAGTTTTCTCATCCTGCAAGTTAACTGAATCTATTGAATGGGAAAAATATTCAGGATGCAACATTTTTTAAATAGATTTATTGAAATCTTCATTTTTCATCAACTCTAGGAGTGGGAGAGGAATCTTGATTTTCTGGATTTCATTCTCAAAATTAAAAAAGGATTGGTATTTTTGAATTTCCTTTGGCTCTTGAACAAGAGACTTGATAATGGGCTGATTTTTTTGTTCTCTGGTTTCCTTATTTGGTGCAATCATTGTCTTAGGAGGGGTATTTGATTTTTTAGGCTGAGTAGATGTACTTGGTTTCCCCTCCTTTTGTTTTGACCTCAAATTATATATTTTTTTAGTTTCATTTAATTTTTCTCCTTCACTTAACTCATTCAATTGATTTCTCATTAAAGATTTTTCATAAGCAGTCTGGGTGAAATGAGGGGAGGCAGTTATATCCCCCAAATAATGAATCTATTGATCTGCTTCCTCATTATTTCCTTCTTCATCATCAACCAAATTTTTTTGTAGAGGATTTTGAACAATTTTATCTTCTCTATTTCTCTGATCTCTCTACAAAATTTGAGGTGTGACATTTGGCCTTCTGAAATTATTTGTGTTTCAAAAATCTTGAGGGTTTATATTTGTTTGTCTCCCTTCAAGTTTTAATATTTCCATTTCGACAGAAAGTGACTTAACCAACTTAGTCAATTCATCAACTTGGGGATTAATTACTGAGGAATATGAAGATGAGGCTTATTCTTTTTGTTTTCTTCTATGTCTATCATATTTTCCTCTCAACTTATCTGTTGCTAATATGTTTGATTCAACCTCTAGTGCAAGATCTTGCATATGAGATAATGTTGTAGACCTTCTTTCTCTCAACAAAATACATAACTTTGGGTCAAAATCACTTTCATAAGTTATTTTAGTAGAAGTTTTAGTGGGTTTAATCTTAGTAGGAATTTTGTTATACATCTTGTTAAACATTTTTGAAAAATATGACACTAATTCACCCTCTTTCCTTTTAAGAGCCCCAAATTCTGTAATGTAATATAAGAAGTATTTATTGTCACCCCAATGTCTTAAAAAGAAATCATCCAGGGATTCAATTCCAGCTATTGGTCCAAGAGATAACCTTATAAACCACTTCCTAGCTTCTCCATCTAGACTTTTCACAAAACCCCTCATCCATACATCTTCATTTTCAATATTCAAATTATCCACATAACTATAAAATGTAGCAATGTTTTCTTTTGCAGTGATATCTTCCTCCTATAAATTTAGGCATGTAGTTAAGGTAATATCCTATTTGAATAACATTCATGGGATGAGGAATCACTCACAATGCATACCCAGTAGCCACAATGGCATCCATTGTATTTTGAGGAGGATCAATTCCTTCCATTTGATTTGGAAACGGAGGATTCTAAATTTTAGGAGAAGTAGAAGGTAATTTGAAAGGTAAATATGAAATCTGTATAATGGGTAGTTTGGAGGATAAGGTGGAGAATATTTATATTTAACAAAAGGTGGCTCAGACTTGAATGGAGTTGGGGGGATGCCAACAGAAACTGAGGTTCCTTCTTCTTTAGTTACAAGAAATTTAAAAGAATGGGGAGAAGGAGAACCTAAGAAAGGGAGATATTCCAAACTTTCAAGTCTAAACCACTTTACAATTTCAAGAGATGCAAGAAAATCAAAACTTTCCAAGTTTTCTTCTTTTAGATCAAGGGAAAAAGTTGAGTATTCTACAGGAAAATATCTTGGTTCTAATTTTTTAGGAGTTTCAGTAATATGTAAATGAGAAACATGAGAAACAACAATTGGTGTATGCAAAATATAGTCAGGTAGGTCTCCAGAAATACCTAAAAATTTAGAAGAGGAGGCTCCTTGTAAATATTTTCCCTTCTTTGTGATTTTTTCTGGATCAGGGTCAGGTGTATCCAAAAGTGGTTCTGGGTTAGAAATCGTGTTCCTAATCTTGGGAGAGACAACTGAACTTTGGAGTCACCAGGTGCACTATGCAGTCATTTTGTTTATTGATTTATGTACACCAACAAAATAAATGGTGTCTTTGCTGTATAACCTAAGGAAATATCTTCAATATGTTCCTCAAAAACAACGCCAAAAATGTTAGCACTAGAAGTCGCACCTAAGCTGTTGTAGATGTAAGCCTGATACCCATCAGAATATGAATAATGATTTTTTTTTAAATGTGGCAAATTGATGTGAAACTCAATTTATTATGTGAACCATGAAACCTTCCATGAAATACACATCAACAAGTAAGGCTTTGAATAGATTGAAATCAATGTTAAATAGATACAAATGAAAGATGTAAGACTTAGTAAGGAAAGTGAAATATGTGTATTAGTTTACATCAGGTATTTCGGGAACACATATGGAAGAAAATGCATTTTAATAAGAACTTCTAAATCCAAAGATAAAAACACTTTGATAAACTTGCATAAAATACCAGAATAAATCATTTACTACAATAAATAAAAAAACATCGTGATGAATCCTTCACCAAAAACTAATACCAAAATGAGACAGAAAATAGATGACAGTAGAAAAGGACCGATTTTTCAGCATTAAATACTCTTGAGTCTGGTCCATACATCAATAAATATTTTTTACAATAATAAGAGACTAAATATAAGATTTTTATGTTCAACCATTCAAACCTTGTCTCCAATTACAATGTATCTTAAATAACCAAAACATCAAGAGAAACCTTCCATTTTCCCCTTAACTTCCTCATAGGATTCCATTACCAAGGGAATCATGGAAACATGTGTACAACAAGAAAGTAATAGAATGTTTTTTTGTAGAAAAATGTTGGAAATGTATAGAACAAGTCCTTAACAACTGGTGATGTGGATTTACTACATGCAATGCCTTGAGGAAGGTGGCCTTCTAATGTGAAATTGAACCTCTGAATGTTGGTATGAATTCAACTTGACACCTAGAAATCCATTTTTCCTTCAAAATCTTCATAATCTGAGTTCATAGCATAGTGCTACAAACTGTCCTAAAACACCCAGTTCATAGTGCCAGTGAGTCCAGGCACTGTGAACTTTCCTGTAGCATCCTTTTTTCTTACAAAAATATTCTAACCTTTAAAAATTGTACCAAAAGTAGGATAAAACCTCCAAAAATTCTATAAAACCATTACAACCTGAAGTAACCTTGAAGAAAAGATAAAAAGATGCTAAGTTTAGCACAAAATCCAAAATCAACACTTAGTGTTGTAACTGCATGCAAAAATTAAACCATGAAAAAAATAATGTTGATGTGGAAGATGATATTGTGTTCATCTTTTGGTTCTGGGAATCCTTCTAGTAGCCACCTTTGCCAACATATCTAAATTATTTTTTTCCACTTCTTCTCTGAAAGGTTGTAGCTTTGCTTTTATTTTCCTAATTTCATCTTTGCATGATCTCTTCTTCCTATATACATTCTTGAGTTTGCTATGAAGGGGAAAATACCTCTTATCCATGAATCTAGATTTATCAATGGTCTCCTCATATATATCTAACAACTCCTTTAGCTTAATTCATGAATCCAAATATTCCTTTTTCAACTTGTCAATTTCAATTTTTACATCCTTAAGTTGCCTCCTAAGGCTTTTGAAAGTAAGGGTTACTTTCATGAGGAGTGATGATATCAATAACCTCCATGGGATTATTGGAAATATGAAATTTGTCCTTTTTCTGATCTAAAGTCTCTGATGTACCATCCTTTATAGGAACATTTGGCTTGGTTTCTTATCTAGTAAAAGGTCTTCTAGATTTCGTTTGTTTCTGTAGCAACTAGTGGGGAGAAAACAATTTTTTTTCCTTTCAACTTCCCTATTTTTCTTGATGGTATTTCTGTCGGTGTAGTTTATGCCATAGGTGAAACTTCTCTATCAATAGGTTGAGAGGGACCACCTTCTTCTTCTTTATCTCCTGGTCATCCTCCTCTTCTTGCTTGAATCTAAATGCACAGTCTTCTCAACAGGGGTAGGAATTATTATTTTCAACTATGTTGTAGGAGCAATATCTAACTGAAAATTTGATGCAATTAGGAAAGTTTCCCAGTCATTTTTAGTCTTCTTCAACTCTTCCATTACTAACATATTAATTAAACCAGAGTGGAAAACATTGGTTTCCACCTCCTTGGAATTTTCATGGACTCTATCTGACATCTTTCCAATACTCTTGAAAAGGTGAAAAGGGAGGTTCATGGATTCTTTCCTAGTGAAGTGTAGTAGTAATCTAATATTATATTAATATACCATATTTAACCTTCCTTAACATGTGAATTACCTTTGGATGACCCTGAGAATCTTGTCAAAATATTTCAGCATGTGACTTCTAGGAACTCCTTTGGATAGGTTATCTCCTTGATATTTAGGTTTAAATAATTCCTTGGAGAAAAAAGAGTTCAAATACATGGATATAAACCACTTCTCACCACAATTAGGTATCTCTATAGCTACAAAAATATAATTCTCAGAGACTTCAAACTCTAGCATACCCACCTTAGTCTTTGTTCTACTGAAATTAAGTGCAAATTGCTCAAACACTTCATGATGCCCTCTTTGCATTTTCTGACAAAACTTAAGGAAAGGGAACCCACCCTTTGGAAGGATTCCTTGAAAAATGGTTAAGAGTTGATGAGTTGCATGTCATATGGTTCAGTTCTCAAAATATTTCCCCCCTTGTGGATTTTCTTTCTTTTTTGATTGTCCATAATTACTGTCTTAAAAGCCTCATGTAGCCTCTTATGATAGTTTCTATGCGAAATATAGAATAAAACATGGATCTTTATAGTGTTTGATTACATAAATGACATACTTAGGGTCACATGTATGAAAAATTATACACAACAATAGTATGAAGTTGAGAAAATTGAAAGTAGGGAATCATAAGAGGGACAACAATTCAGTTCGAGTGAAACTACATACAGGAAAAAAGAGACAACTCTGTGTAAACAGAGGGTTTGCAGCGCCAACAACCAATTCATAGGGACAATCTGTAGCGCAATTGAACTAGGAGTTATGAACAACTGAAAATATTTTTCATGTATGAGAGGGAATATATAATGACTGGTTAAAACTTGGGCCTTAGACATATTTCAATTTTGACAAGGGTTTGGTCAATCAAAAGAAAGAGGGTTCACAACACCAGTCCACAACACACAATTTGAAGCACCTGGTTATAATGGATAGTTTACAACACAAAATGTGGAGTGGGTAATATTTTTTTTGCAAGAGGCAATTGTAGGATGACTCTGTGAGATAATAATCTTGAACAAGGACCATTATTTAAAACATCAAAACTATGGGTTTTAATGGTGTAGAGAGTTAGAAACGCATGAAAATTTAATAGTTTGCAACACCAACAATGCACAAGAACTTTACATTCTCAATCAACCATTTAAGCAACATGAAATTGTCAAAGGGGTACCCGGTATGTCTGAATTTAGGATGGTTCTTTGTGAACTCGAGTTGGACTTAAATGGAAGAATCCAATCCTCTTCAATCTACTACAACCAGTTTGCAACACCATTATGCAATGCAAGTTTTCAAACTCTAGTAGCATGCTTCATGGAATCTGTTAGAGTTGTTTCTTGACATAATCTTGAAGAGAGTTGGAAGAAAGTAAATATGACATCCAACTTGACCTATAAATAGTTGGAAAATGACATAATGTAAGTTTTTGTAGAAACCCTTGAGATAGGACATATGATGATGATGATTTTAATACCAATGTTGAGACACATTTGACCTGTATTTACTTCATGATGATAAACGAAAGCATGACACCAAGGATCTAAACTAATACTAAAAAAAATACTATGCTTATGAAAAAATAAAAATTTGAGTTATGACATGAGATATAACCCAAAGACTAAGATTTAAAGACCCCATGACTCAAAAAAATACAAATACAAAATGGTTTGACCCCTATGTTGTAGGAAAATTCCCCTACGGATAGGTGAATTCCCTCTTGGATCTTAGACCCCTATGACCAAGATAGAAAAGTGCTAACTTTGAACACTGACTTTCCTTTAAATATAGATAAGATAATCAATAGAGAAGAGGAAGAAAGTATGAGTACCTTTTTACTAAGTTTGTCCTCGCTTAGTCCAAGTTGAGATTTCTCTCCAAGTCCTTTAATGAGTCCTACAATCCAATAAACAACGAAGAAAAAGTATACTTTCTATTCTACCATTATCAGTTTAAAGCTAGATTTATCCAAAAGTCAAGCTCATGCAAATGTACACAAACTTGAAGGAAACAGGCCAAGAGCATGTATTAATGAGAACTCAAAAGAGATACATACAATCCATTGATGAATTTACAGCAACCTATCCAATTCCTCCTCATCCAGCCCTTGCACAAAGCTTCCAAAATCATAGGTTTGGCATCCTAAATCTTTCTCCCAAGACCATAGGTTTGATACCTCAAATATGCCTCCTTCCTTATGAGATCATACGTTTGGTATCTCTAAGCTTCTCCATGCCTTCCTTCTCCATGAAAATCCCTCATTATATATTATTTAGAGGCCTAACCACCATGGAGAATATCTCTCATCAGATCCACTAAAAAAGGGATCTCTAAGATATTTAGGGAGAAATATTTCTTAAGGATTTTAGAGAGGAAATATCTCTCAAGGATTTTAAGGAGGAAATATTTCAACCATCCATGAGATCCTCCACCTTCCCTAAAAAATAGGAAACCAAATGTGAGGTGGATTGTCACACTTAATTACTTTATTTTTCAAGAATATTAATAATAATTCATGTGCACTTGATTCTCACACTTAATTTTTTTTTTCATGAATATTAATAATAATTCATGTGTACTTGGTATTTTGGCCTTCATGTAATATATCCCTCCTCCACATTGACTAGGGATTGTGACATAGGTTATTCCATGGTGTCAAGGTGTATGAAACACTTATGTGACACTTACGACACTTAGGGCAAGGTACCTAGGTGTGAAAATTTCATGTGAACAAAATGTCCCCTAAAGTGTGAGGTCAAAAGAGAGAATGATGGACACCACACTTTAAAAATATTTAATGCAAGGGTGTGGAGTTGGATAACCTGGAAGAAGTGGCAAACAACCATCAAACAATGTTAATATATGTTCCATTTATGAGGCAGACATACCTATGCTTGGAAGACGATATGACTTAGAGCATAGTCGTCGATCAATACATTACAGATCCATGAAAAAATATTGACTAAGGATATGGCCACCAAAGATACAATGTGGATCCATGCCTCCATGACATGAACTGATTGTAGCCATGAAAAATACATAGTGGAGCTACGAGATGATAAAACATAGCGACAGACCAATACAATGTGGATCTATGTGACAGTCTATACATCGACATGCTCAAATGATATCCTTCGTATCCTAGGAAAAGCAATTAACATAGTGAAAGCTCAACATAGGGTCTTCATCCCAATCCCGATGTTGTACGAATCTAGCCATGAGAATAGATGTTTTGATGTTGAACATGGTAGAAACCACTTGATTACTGGTCATTGAGGTAAACCATTAACAAGTGTGAGGGAAATCACTAATGATGTGAATGACACCCAAAGTACCCTAGTATATTCCAATGAATGTGAATAAATGAGTTGAGGTCTAACATTCATGGAATCATTCGATCAGAGGTCAATGATGTAAACCCACTGTCGAAAGTGAGGAGGCCTACCATTGCGGCATGCATGTCCCAAGGTACTAACTAGTTTCTAAGTCTAATTCCTATATGATGTGTTGAATTCTATAGGAAGAGACTCATCGAAGGAGGGACTTGATGTATCCCCGACCAGTGGCATGCAACTGACATAGGAAACTAATGTAATATGGTGAATCAAATGAGTATAGACTTACACAAGAAATGGAAACTGGTAATACTGTAGATGGACGGTTTGAAGTGAAACTTCCCTTGAACATGATGAGGAACGAAAACTGACTTGGAAGAATTAAATCGATGAGTACTAAAATGTAATGTGATGACAATAAGAGAACTATTTGATTGGAAGAAAAAGTATGGAAACACATGGAATTGGTGACACAGAGACAAGCAGACTACCCAACTATAATATGAGACTCAAATAGGTGCCATGTTCAAGGGTGACAAAATATTCCATAAAGGATTCTCAAAATACTTGACCCACTTCCTTCAATTCCCCTGCCACCCAAATAGATGAGTACCTATTTTTAATTTAACAAGCTCAAGGAGGATAACACATGCTCGATATAACTCACCTTCGGTAATTTCCTCTTCCTTTGTTTAACAAACTAGAAGAAGTAAGAGTTTGTTCCCATATGGGCCCTTCAATGTGTAGTTTAGCAAGTTCAAATAGAGAAAACTCGGTGGTTTTTCATGTTTAGAGAGTCTGAAAAGAACTTAAAGATGACTCTAGGGTTGTACTTTTTCGTAATATTAGTCTCACAAGGATGAAAAAGAGATAAAATACCACTCGAAAGACACCCTTTCAAATATTTTAACGAGTTTGAAAGGAAGCAAGATCACTCGACAATATTTTCATGTTTAAAGAGTCTAAAAAGAGATTAAAGGAGACTCCAGAGGGTTTCTTTTTCGTATAACCTTTACGAGTCTGAAAAAGTGATAAAATTCTACTCGGTTACACTCTCATGTTTTTTTGAGCGTGAGAAAGAACAAAGACTAAGCTCGATATTGGTTTCATTTTTACACAAGATTGAAACAAAATTAAACCATGCTTATAAATTCCAGATGTAAATTCCAAAGGTTGGGATAGCCACGGATGTTTGGTACTCTACCCCCAACTTGAAAAGATAGTGGCATAACTCCATAATGATAATCAAAGGATGGAGACATGCCCCGCCAAGCTTCATTTCATTCACCGACTTAAAGGTTGTCACCAATTTTTGTACTAGATGGAGAAAAAGGATAAGGGTGGATGAAATGAAGGTTCAAATATGAGACCTAACGAAAGACTCAAATTGGCATGAGAGGTGACTGTTTCATTTTTTAATGAGCTTTACATGAGAAAATAACTATGATCGAGGCTTTGGGTTCAATCCCTAGTTTTTTGTTTCATTTTTTAATGAGCTTGCTATAGAGAGGAAAACTATGCTCGTAACCTATGTTTAATTTTTTAACAAGCTTGCCATAGAGAAGCAAAACTCTACTCGTGACCTCTCCTTGATGATGGATTCCAAGAGGATAATGCTCTATAAGGGAACTATGTCAAGGGAAAAAACTTGGTCATGGCTTCCAAGAGATATTCACTAGACAAAAGAACAATGCTCTGGAAGGAACACATGTTGAGGGTTGTGACAGGGGTAAAGAAATCATTCCCTACTAGCCTTATCGAAGAGATCACCATGTCAACTACCAGATCTAAGTCATAATAGGATGTGCTTACAGGGAGAGGCTCATTTTCATCGGCAGTTGAAGGCATGGGAGATAATGCCACATAGTTGACCTGTGGCAGGGGTGATACCGTCTACATATAATAACCATTTAGGGAGTTCATTGAGTTGGTAATCAAGTTAGGACCAACAAATGAGAGTTTATCAGTAGCCACAACTCTTCCATCATGAGGGAAAGATATCACACGAAAAAGAGTCGACACAATAACTTTCATGGCATAGACATAATCTCTCCCAAGGAGTAAATCAAAATCCAAGGGGTCCTAGACTACCATAACATCAATAAATATAGTTTTCCCTCCCAAAGTTATGGGAAAATGAGGAAGGACTCATAAAGGGTGATTGTTTCTTCTATTAAAAGCTACAATATTCTGCGTAACTGGTATAAGCTAAGGATAACCCAAATCTTTCCAAGCAATAGAGGATAAAATACTAATGGACTCACCTTCATCTATCAGCATCCGAGGAATGTCCTGAACACAAAGTTGTACTGTAATATTGAAAGGAACGTGAGAGGGAAGATGAGGTTCAGTTAGCGCACTCCAATAAAAAAGGATGAGCTCATTACTTGGAGGGTGTTTTGTGGGAGAAGGAGGAATGCCCCTCAAAAAAATAGATTTTGTATCAACAAGAAAAACATGGGCAGTATCGGGTTTACTCTCTATAGGGAGAGTAGGATCGACTGATGATGGGATCAGATTGACCACTTTGGCACTCTTCAGAGGAGGGTTGGGATTGCTCGATGATGTAATCAGAGAAACCACTTCAGCAGTCCTCAAGGGAGGAGTGGGATCGATCGATGGTGGAACTAGATCGACCACATTGGCACTCTTCGGATGAAGGGTAGGACCGACTGATGAAGGGACTAGATCAGTCACTTGGGGTTCACTTTTTCAGATGAAAAGTGGGGCTGATCGATGAGGAAACTGGATAAAATACCTTGGTTAGTGGTTCAATCGAGGATGAAACTAGATTGACCACCTTATTAACCAGACTGACCAAGGATAGAACCAAATTGACCTTTCCATCAATTAAAGATGGGTTGGGAGGAATATTACGATAACTAGTTGGAAGTTGAATATTTTCCAAAAGAGAATAAGCCTCATCCATACGAGGACAAAGGTGAGAGTAATGATCACCTTCACATAACATGCAAGGGAATTTGATAGTTTTCTTGTTCTTACCAATCATAATGTCACTAGTTGATGGGACATCACCAACGTGTCTAGCAAGGGCTGATGACATGGAATACCACATTTCTAAGTCCTTGGGAAGACCAGGGAAATCCCTCAGAAAGTGGTCACCCTTACAAAGACTACAAGGGAATTTGGGTTTCAGATTATTCTTTTTAATATTGTTGACCTCATCAACACTCCCAGTATGTTTAACAGTAGAAGGTAGCTTGGATCCAAAATCTGATGTGGTTGGAGGCTTGGTCCTTTTCAGGTTCTTCTTCTTCTTCTCTTTATGTTTCTTCTTCATCTTATCAACCTGGCTACTTTCTTTAGATCTTTCACTAGGAGAATAAGGAGAAAGGGAAGGAGACTTAACGAGTGAAGAAGGTGAAAAGTCAACATGAGGTTGATGTGTGGGTGGTGTAATTACATCTAAAGCATTAGGTACAATCGAAGCACTGGGAAGATTTGAGATCACTGGAGTGGGGAACAACCAAACCAGTAATCTGATCCTGAGTCCCGAAAGAATAAGTGTGCAAATGCATGGAGGACCAACATTTCCAAAAGAAGGAAAGGTGAAAGGTTCCCCAGAAAAGGGGTTCCCCTGTTGGTACTCCCAAGATTTTATTCCATCAACACTGACTCAACCTAAGGTCCACTAAGGAAAATAAACAACACGCACTACAAATCTGAGAAGTAAATAATCAAACAAACCTTCCCATAATGAAACCACTATTTGGTGATGAAATCCAACATCACGAGATTCATATAGGAAGGGGTTGGGATAGAGTGGGTGGATCAGTTACATTGGTGATCTACATAACAAACTTACGCCTTGGTGCAAGTTTCCACACAATAAACATGGATTTACCCTCCAAGGAGCCCGAGTGAGTTTGACCAACGTTTGTTCCAGGTACAATGAAGACTTCCCTTCACCTTCACCTTGTGTAAAGACCCTAAATATTATGGCTAATAAGGACACCAAATCACAGTCACCCCATGTGTAGGTATAGTCAAAAGTCCATTCAGAATGTATGGACAGGATAACAAGTCTAAAATCCTTCGAGAGAACTAAGGACAAGTGGACTGATAGAACTCCATAGTACCCCAAATGGATTCAGAATTCATGAAGAATAAAGACTAAATGAAGATAGTTGGACCTCAAGAAGAAACCCCAATATACGATCTGACTACTACGAATGGTTATGTCTCGGAGGGGTAATCTGTGTTTCTCTCCCGAACGCGATCTCGTGCATAACCCCTATGTGAGAGGGGGATCCCAGCTATTCTTATACAAAAATTGGATTTTCTCTCCCTATCGTAATATGCTAAGTTTGTTTGACAACTTTGGAAAGTTATCCTTTCAAGCTATTCCAAAGCCCTACAACCTAAGCTAATGTAGTTTTGCTACCAAAAAATGTAAAAATGTTTGATAGATTTTAGTGTAGCACTTGATTTTAGTGGTTTTTGTTTACTCAAGAGGTAAATGGCATGGACTAAATGATGTTTTGAATGACTCTAAACAATGCAAAGAAATGAGAATGCAAATATTTCACTTCGATGAAATCTATATTATGAGAAGGAGAAAACATTTATCATTCCCAAATGCATAATTTCCCAAAATGACAAAACCATGCAATTTCTCTACTTCAAATGCAAGCTAGTTTCACTACCCAAAAACAAGAATGAAACTATAGTCTTTGTTTGATTCTAATGTATAAATAAAGTAAATGAAAATCCTTCAATGCTCCACAACTTTCAATCAAAAGAAAGAGTCATATGCAGATGCAAAAGACATGAAGCAACAAAGGTTTCAAACAAAGCATGCACTCAAAGCAATGAGAAATGAAAGAAAACAAGTAGAAACTTGTTCTAACAAGAACTCAATCAAGGATTCAACAACTGACAAACATTTTGTTAGTGCTATAAGTTGCCCGTAGACTGCTATAGGGTCAAGCCTAACACATCTTAGTTAATGAAATAGTTTTTTGTAGATGGAAATTAGATTAGGGGTTGATTTTATGGATCAACGAGACTAAATGAGAAAGGAAAAGGGAAATGAACTAAAATATACCATTGGGAAGGGAGTTAAGTAAACACCATGTTAGATTGAAGGCTAGGTAATTGGAATCTAGGATCAAACAATGAAGGGAAAGATTGTTTCAATGAAGTTTAAGATAGGGAAGATCTACAACGATGCAGCTCAAAGTAAGGCATTTACATTCATATCATCCAACTTTAAGTATCAGTTTGGAAGTAGGGAAAACACATCCATGCAAGCATAATGTTTAAATGGGGAAGAATCTTTCAAATTCTAAATATGGTAGTCTAGAATCAAAAGCAAGGACATATCAAGGTAACTTAATAAGAAATAGGTAGAACATTAATAGTTTCATTATTAAGTATGGTAGTTATTCCAAATGACAAAAATTCTCTACATATTCATCTCATTACACGACGTAGGTGGGAAAAGAAGATGAAAGAAGACAAAACTGATTAAAAATGAAAATAGATCTTACTGGACATAACTTGTTGAAAATATCATTTATATGCCTTTAGAAAACAATTTTCACATTTACAATATCTGCTCCATGCTAAAATTCCCAACCTTCAGCTCCCTCTAGCCCCTCTTGGGCCTTCACCTCCTTATACTATCTACAAAATGATCCCTTTATATCAAAGTTCCCTCAACAAATTAATCCCTTTCCTTAGGAAATTGAAGATCCTAAAATAAAAATAATCACAAGAAAATTTGGAACTACTGGATCCATTTTCTGCCTGGAAATGCTCTGCCACTTGTTACTAATCTCTAAAATCCCAAAGATTCTTTTTCATCCTTTTTGAATGCCTGGAAATCTAGGAATAACCTTCATTCCATCAAATCTGCAATTGATGTTGATCTTATGCTTATTCTTTTCCTTTGATGATTAACCACTTATTTCTCTCCTTGATACGTTGACCCAAAAATATGGAACTACTTGATTTCAGATCCCTTGAAATCTATAAATTTGTCACCTTCGCATAGCTAAAACCCATAGGTATAATTATGTGGATATTTAGTGACAGTACAGTGTCTTCGACCACATTAAAATATCCAAGGGCGTAAGTTTTGTTAACGTTTAAGCCATTATTATAGTTCTTTGCATTTCAATAGATAACAATAACATAATACAAGATCACTGAGAAATACACAATCACAAGAGACACAACATTTATCTTGGGAAACCCTCTAGGGGAAGAAAACCGAGCAAAACTTCCTTATTATAAATAGCTAATGCAATGCCAAGAGATAACTCAAACTAAAACAGAAGATCCTCTCCCAAATATGTGCCACTCTCTCTCCTTCTTCTCTAATTGCAGTTCCAAAACTTGTCTCTCAAATGAGCAAGTGAGTTGTGTGTCTAAGTGAGGCACTAGCCTCCTTATTTATACAATACTGGCACATGTGAAGTGTCTCTTCACTAGCAGGGCCGACTTCTTCAACTGGGTGGTTATAACCACCTTTATTATATTTCAGGGCCTCTTTAATATCTTCTAGGGACGACTTCTTATTCAACCTATTACAATTATCTTTTGACCAATCCATAAAAGGGGATTTGGTCCTTTATAATAACTGACATGATCAATTTGCAATGGGGATTGATCTAATGAATAATATATCAAATAATAATAAGAATACACTTTGCAGTTACATTATTTTAACACTCCCCTTAACAAGAAAGGTATTCTTCAACAACATCATGTGAGAGAGAGAGGCCTTTATAATCAACAACATCAAGTGGGTGAGAGGACAACATCATCAATACCATCTTGGAACACTAATTGACATATCTATAAATCATCAAAAGTTTTCTTCATCAGAAACATCGTCATTCTCAAAGGAATGCAATCATCATCTGCATCAATATGTATTAGTGTAAAAATGATACATTATTATCATCATCATAGCATGAGGCTGGCTCATCATAATAATACTAGACTAGCTTTACTTCACAGCTATCCAGCTGGAAGCATAGTTCTATTCTCATCTCATTGTCTTGCTTTATGTCACAACTGTCAAGATGGAAGCAAGATGCTTGTCCTGCTTTATGTCACAACCATCAGGTTGGAAGTAGGATACTAGACTGGCTTTACATCACAACTATCCAGCTGGAATCTCAGTGTTAGTCTCATATCATCATCTTGCTTTACGTCACAACCATCAGGTCGGAAGAAGGATACTAGACTGGCTTTACATCACAGCTATCTAGCCAGAAGAATAGTACTAGTCACATCATATCATCTTGTTTTACGTCACAACCATCAGGTTGGAAGCAAGGTACTTGTCCTGCTTTACGTCACAACCATCAGGTCAGAAGCAGGATACTAGACTGGCTTTACATCACATCTATCTAGTCGGAAGCATAGTACTAGACACATCATATCATCTTTCTTTACATCACAACCATCAGGTCGGAAGCAAGGTACTCATCCTGCTTTACACCACAACCATCAGGTTGGAAGCAGGATACTAGACTGGCTTTACGTCACAACTATCCAACCAAAATATCAATGCTAGTCACATCACATCATATTTCCTTACATCACAACCATCTGTTTGGAAGCAAGAGATGTCTCATCATAGCAACTACTCCCCCTTTCGAGGAAGGTCCTTTCCAACTATACCAATATTATCTTCAAAGTGCTCAAACTTTACATGAGATAGAGGCTTGGTCAACACATCAACAACCTGTTCATCCTTGCTAATGTACTAGATCTTTAAGGCTCCTCTCTGCACCATGTCATGTATGTAATGATATCAGATATCTATGTGCTTTGACCTGTCATGGAATACAAGATTCTCTGTCATCCTTATGCAACTCTGGTTGTCACATAGGATCATGGTTTCTTCCATCTCTAGGTCAAATAGACCAGTCAACAACTTTTGAAGTCATATAGATTCACAGCTAGAAAAACATGCATCTATGTATTCTCTTTCTGATGTGCTAAGAGCAATGCTCGATTACTTCCTACTCTACCACAAGATCATAGATGATCCCAAAATGAAACAACATCCTGAAGTGCTTTTCCTGTCAGAAACACTTCCTTCCCAATCTGCATTAGTATATCCACTCAATGTGAAATTATGATCTCCATCATAACTGAGACCACAATCTATTGTACCTTTAAGGTACCTCATCACATGTTTAGAAGCCACTAGGTGAACATGTATGGGTTCTACCGGAAACTGAATCAAGGTGTTCACAGAAAAACAAATGTCTGGTCTAGTGTTCATCAAGTACATTAGCGATCCAATAATATGTCTGTACAGTGTGGCATTAATCAACTTTGACGAAGTGTCAACCAACAGCTTCAGCTTCGCTTCCATGGGTGTATTCATGGACTTGCACTCTAGCATGTCAAATCTCTTCAGGATTTCGACTGTATACTTCCCTTGGTTAAGGAAGATCCTCTTAGGACTCTGCCATACCTCAAGGCCTAAGAAACAATGCATTAGGCCAAGGTATTTCAATTCAAATTCTGAGGCAAGTCTCTTCTTACATTCAATGATGAGATTTTCTTCTCCATTTAAGAATAAGTCATCCACATATAGCAGTAATATTACTGGCTCATTGTTCATGACCTTGAAGTAGAGGTTAGAGTCTTCTTTACTCTTGTTAAATACTAAGCTCATCAAGAAACTGTCTATATGACCATACCAAGCTTTAGGAGCTTGCTTCAATCCGTATAAGTCTTTCTTCAATCTGTAGACATGAGACTTCCTATATTCAACCTCAAATCCTTGAGGTTGCTCTATATACACTTCCTCTTCAATAACATGGTTTAGGAAAGCTGTCTTCACATCCATCTGGTGCAGCTTACACTTCATCTTAGCTTCAAGAGCTATGATGGTTATGATCAAAGTGTATCTAGCCACAAGAGTGAATGTCTCTTCATATTCAATGCCTTCCTTTTGCGAAAATCCATGAGCGAAAAATCTTGCTTTATACTTCTGAATACTTCCATCAACAACATGTTTTATTTTGAAGATCCATATAGAGGATACCACATATTTACTCTTCGATCTGGGAACTATTTCCCATACATAGTTCTTTATTATGGATTGGTATTCCTCTGTCATGGAATCTACCCATTCTTTCCTCTAAATCTCTTCTTCAAAGAAAGTAGGATCCTCCTCTACAATATCACACATCAAAGCCATATAACTGGAAAATGGATTTGGTCTTTTCACCTGTCCCATGGTTCTTTCAGGAACACCATACTTCTCTTCATCTTGAATAAGATCTCTATCCCAAGATGGTTTCCTTTTATGGAGGATCTTCATCTGAGGAGGTTCTTCAACTTCTATCATGTCATGCTCTTCTATTAATTCATCATCAAGGGAAGTTACGACTTCCCTCACTGGTTCAACAGCTCTGGGAACCTCCCTCACTAGTTCAACAGTCCTGGGGATTATGGGTTCCTCTTCATATACTTCTTCAAGATGGCATCCTCTTGATTTCTTAAGCACTCCATCTTCATCAAAAGTCACATCCCTACTAATCTCAATGTGATGGTGACCCGATATATATATTTTGAAGGCCTTGGAGACCTCACAGTATCCCACAAATATTCCCTTCTTTCCTGAAGGTTCCAACTTGTTTCTCGTCTCTTTCGGTATTTGAATAAATAATGGGTAGCCAAATATTTTGAGATGGCTTACCTCTGGCTTCTTTCTGGTGAACATCTCTTCTGGGGTCTTAAGCCCAAGTGCACTATGGGATAATCGATTCTCCACATATACAATTGTCATCGATGCTTCTTCCCATAAGCACATTGGAAGATCTTGATCATGGATCATACTCTTCACAACTTCCATTATCATTCCATTCTTTCATTCAACTACACTATTTTGTTGAGGATTATAGGGATTTGTGAGTTCCCTCTTGATCCCAACATCTTTGTAGAAGCTCACCAACTCTTTTGAAGTATATTCCCCTCCATTATCTAACCTGAGTATCTTGATATTTCTCTCAGAAAGGTTCTCTATCAAGGCTTTGAATTCCTTGAACTTGTTGAACACTTCATCTTTAGATTTCAAAAAATACAACCAGGCCTTACGATAATAATCATCGATGAATGATACATAGTATACATACCCACTCATGGAGGACAATGGCATTGGGTCACACACATCTGAATGGATGAGTTATAGGACTCCTTATTCTTTGTTGTCTCTCTTTGGAAAAGGGTTCTTGATGTTCTTCCCTTGTGCACATCCATTGCATATGCCTTCATGGTCAACCTTGAGTTTTGGTAAACCTATGACCGCTTTGCATATGTATGGTGGTGCCTTGTAGTTGATGTGAGCTAATCTTCTATGCCAAAATTCACATGGATTCTCAATGGCATGGGTCATGGTAGCTTCTGAGCGACCCTTTAGCTTATGCAAACCACCTTCTTCTTTTCCAATGATGATTGCTTCATTTATGGTCTCTCCTTTAGCATGTTTCCTTCTACAACCTTCATTATAGCTTCCTCAGGGTTATTACGTGTGACCTAGAGAAAGGTCAACAAAACAACATGTAAGAGTAATATCCTTTCGATAATATAAAGTAATAGCACGGAAAATCATCACAGTAGCTCCTTTAGAGCTATTACTTGTAACTTTTTTGAATCAAAGATTAAGGTAAGGAATACAATATGGAATGAGGTCAACACTCTCATAGTCTTGTGATCAAACATTCCTCCATGGAAACCTGGAACTAACACACAAGGTTTCTCCTGGAACTTAGAGTGCTGCTACTTTCCTTCCAAGTCTCCTTCACTCAAGATGACAAGTGTTTTCTTCAACCTGTATTTTGTACTAGGACAGTATGCTCTCTTGACAAAAGGTTAGGTTAGAGAATAAACTCTATGATATCTACTTTAATCCATCTAATAATTTGATCATAGCTTCAACATGAAACACTAATAAAATTATTGTCATAACAAACAGATCCATATCACAATAATCACACATGGGTTGCATCATTCCTATGAATGTGTTGGATCTTGAGATCCTTTTGGATCTATGGAAAGAGATCCCTTCTCCTACAAATACTCTTTAAATTTTAACCATTTAAACATATGTGAGTACATACCTCCGATATCATTTTCAGATGATGGCACTATATGGAAGCAGTGGTAACCATTACCAACTCTTAAAAAATTCAAGGGTGATTGAGCTGGTACTATAGCTACAACTGCAACTGGTTATGAGACTGCAATTTCAACTGCAACTTAGGGTTTTATGTGGAAACCCTAATTTTTCAAACTTTGAACTTTGAAATTATGATCCAGGAGATAGATGCGCTGAGCTTAGGCAAGTAAGCTGGTGCAGTCGGATTTTTGAAAATCCAACTTTTACCCCCTCAAACTTGATCTGTGGATTTCTAGACTGGTGCTTCTGTTTTTTTGGTACTTCTGGTACTTATGGTACTCTGGTTTTCTGGTACTTTGTGAAAACTAGGGTTTCACTTTTTGGGAGATCTAGCCACTGAAAATGTGCACTAAGAGTGCCAAAGTAATCCTTGGGGGAGGGCACCCTTTTCTAGGTGGTTTTAGGGTTGAAAATATTCACCATCAAAAATCCCTAATTTGCATGTATGACAATAGTGACGTTTTTCACTCTTGTGAAAGATGTTGTCTTCAACTTGGATCTGATACCATGTTAATGTTTAAGCCATTATTATATTTCTTTTCATTTCAATAGATAACAATAGCATAATACAAGATCACTGTGAAATACACAATCACAAGAGAGACAACATTTATCCTGGGAAACCCTCCAGGGGAAGAAAACCCCAAAAAACTTCCTTGTTATAGATAGCCAATACAATGCCAAGAGACAACTCAAACTAAAACAAAATATCCTCTCCCAAAGATATGCCACTCTCTCTCCTTCTTCTCTAACTGCAATTTTGAAACTTGTCTCTCAAATGAGCAAGTGAGTTGTGTGTCTAAGTGAGGCACTAGCCTCCTTATTTATACAAGACTAGAATGTGTGAAGTGTCTCTTCACTTGCAGGGCTGACTTCTCCAACTGGGTGGTTATAACCACCTTTATTATATTTCGAGGCCTCTTTAATATCTTCTGGGGCCGACTTCTTATTTTTCCTATTACAATTATCTTTTGACCAATCCGTAACAGGGGATTTGGTCCTTTATAATAACCGACATGACCAATCCGCAATGGGGATTGATCCAATGAATAATATATCAAATAATAATAAGAATACACTTTTCAATTACATTATTTTAACAAGTTCAACAAAAAGATCACCCATGTTCATTTCTAAGTTATTCACTTTGGTTGTTCCAGGTATTGGCGCAACATCATTCTTCAAATGCAGACAACATTCCATCACTATCTTCATCATACTAATAAACTATTGTCATTCTTTCTCAATAGGTTTTATTGCCTCAAACTACTTTGACTCAATGGAAGATATCGCCTTCCCTTATTCACTTATTAATGTCTGTTGCAACTATGACTCAATGCATGTCATTTCTTCAAGCAACATTGCTAGTTCTTGTTGCTCAAGAATCACACCATGAGATTGATTTCAAACGATCTGTTGAATGATCCATTCGTCACCTGTGTGTGAGACATCATTTTGACATGTTGATGTGTTGATGCAGGTTCTGGCATATCAAATATTGCAAAACCCTTTGGCATCATGTCAACTCGATCTATTTACTAAGCGAAGAAGACCCAAATATCCTCTGTAGTAGTTTGTGCCTTCAAGAACATAGAAAGTTGTGGCTTAAAGTTTGCACATTGTGTTCTGTGGTCGCCGGTCAATAAGCCAACTCATTGTTTATATAGTATTTAGTCCAAAGGATATCCTCCATGTGGATTTTTTTCTATGCTTGGATGCTTTGTGTAGGTAGGTGAGCTTGACTTCAATACCTGTTAGGCTAAATTGAGATTGTCTCCAATTATAATTGTGGCATCATTATTCACTTCACCGCCATTGAGTATTTCCATACAAACATTACCTCGAGAACTGATGACCTAGTAACCTTCTGGGGGAATATCAAACTATTTTGTCTTAATAATCCATGAGTTTCCCCCAAAATCTAGGTTTAATGGTTTTGAAACATGTTTCACATCTTCTATAGACCCGATAGGATATTTTTCCCACCAACACAATGGTAAAAAATGTTGATATATATTGTTGATTCTAACAGTGTATTGTGTTGATGCAGATTATGGGCATAATGATTGTATGGACATTTTGGGCTTGCTAGCCCATATTTTATAAAAATCATAATAATTCCTTCAGATAATCTCCCTATCACTTTGTGTTTAATAACAAACCACAATTTTATGCAATCTAGATATGGCCCGAAAATGAACAGGGTGAAGAATTCGAGGATTTTTGAAAGTGATATAATGTTTTATAATGTTGTTGTAGGAATGTCACTATTTTAGTAATGTGCATGTGATGATAAAAAAATCCACATTTCAATACTGTGAATTTGAGTACTAACACATTCAATGAGTACAAGAAAAGGCAAAGAAGAATCCAAGAAAAGACAGGGAGAAAGAGAAAATACTCAAATTGTCTCGACAAAACAAGCAGCTAGAAAGGGAAATTTCACATTTTTGAAAATGTTTCAAGACCAAATAAAGAAAACAAGAAGTGATAATCATCAAATATGAACCCAAAAAACTTCACAAACCAAAGTGCAAACCTTGGAAAGAACCTTTGCAAAACAAGCTACAAAACTCTGAGCAGAAAAATGCAAGAAAACCTCACAAAAGGAGACCAACACTCCCTAAATCAAGTTAATGCTCTATAAATCACTGCAGGGGAGTGATTATTATATATCAACTCTATTATATGGCCTACAGGGGGCGTTTATCTTCCCAGAACCTAAAAAACAGAGCCAAAAAATGTAGAAAAACTCACCCAGAATTCACAGAAATTGGTGAAATTTCTAATGAAGATAGGAGAAAGGTAATGAATCATAAAAAAATAGTAAAAATTATCTAAAAGGTGGGAAAAGGGCAGGGAAAATCCAAGGAAATAAAAATCTATGCCGTTCCCCAGTGGAGTCGCCAATTTCTATTGTAGTAAAATTCCCCTGCGAACAGGTGAATTCCCTCTTAGATCTTAGACCCCTATGACCAAGATAGAAAAGTTCTAACTTTGAAAGATGAATTTCCTTTAAACATATATAAACTATTCAATAGAGAAGAGGAAGAAAGTATGAGTACCTTTTTACTAAGTTTTTCCTCACTCAGTCCAAGTTTATCTTTATCTCCAAGTCCTTTAACGATTCCTACAATCCAATAAACAACAACGACAAAGCATACTTTATATTCTACCATGATTAGTTTAAAGCTATATTTATCCAAAAGACAAGTTCATGCAAATGTACACAAACTTGAAGGAAATAGGCCAAGCACATGTATTAATGAGAACTCAAAATACATACTTACAAACCATTGATGAAGTCGTAACAACCTCTCCAATTCCTCCTCATCCAACCCTTGCACAAAGCTCCCAAAGTCATAGGTTTGGCATCCTAAATCTTTCTCCTGAGACCATAGGCTTGATACCTCCAATATGCCTCCTTCCTTATGAGATCATAAGTTTGGTATCTGTAAACTTCTCCATCCCTTCCTCCTCCATGGAAATCCCTCATTATATAGTATTTGGAGGATTAACCACCATGGAGAGGATCTCTCATTAGATCCACTGAAAAAGGGATCTCTAAGATATTTAGGGAGAAAATATTTCTTAAGAATTTTAGGGAGGAATTACCTCTCAAGGATTTTATGGAGGAAATATTTCAACCATCCATGAGATCCTCCACCTTCCCTAAAAAATAGGAAATCAAATGTGAGGTGGATTCTCACACTTAATTACTTTCCTTTTCATGAATATTAATAATAATTCATGTCCACTTACTTTCCTTTTCATGAATATTAATAATAATTCATGTCCACTTGATTCTCACACTTAATTAATTTCATTTTCATGAATATTAATAATAATTCATGTGTACTTGGTATTTTGGCCTTCATGTAATATATGCCTCCTCCACATTGACTAGGGATTGTGACATAGGTTATTCCATGGTGTCAAGGTGTATGAGACACTTATATGACACTTACGGCACTTAGGGAAAGGTACCTAGGTGTGCAAATTCTGTGTGTAACACCCTACACATCCTATGTGCTAACACTAGATGTGCATGAATTTTTGTTGAGGTATAGTTTTCAATGGAATACATCCGCATACTAAAAATTCCAAGCATTTGATTCTTGAATTGACCTACCTATGTGGTTTTTTGTATTTGCAGCATATCCCCCAAAATGAAGAGTTTTCAAGATATGAATAGATTGTTGTAGGGAAATTTTTGATGTGCATATATAGAAATTCAAAAATTGTGTATCAATACCATGGGAAGTATTTTCATGATCAAATAATGCATCGAATACCTCTTTTGAAATTTTTGATTATTAAGTTTCGATGTCCTTCTTCAATGACTTCCCCTTGAATCCTTCAATAAAATCTTCATTCACCAAGCCTTCTTCCTCTTCCCAAACTTCCCGCAAAATAAATATTAGTAGTATGGGTGGATCTTACTACACCACAAAGAAAAATATAATTTAAATCATGCAAAATAAATGCGTCTAACTGAAAATGCAAGCACTATGTGTGGGTTTCCCATAAGGTTTCAGTACAACAATTACCTTGTGCAATCCCAATACTATGTTCCAATTAAAACCAGCATAAGATCTACTATTGCGCCCTTGACATCTGCCCTGCAATGGTGCCAACATGTTGGGATAAATAATCACCTTAGTAATTATAGATTTCAAACATTAATTATCAACCTGGGGTATAAATGTTTGCGAGATGTTGTGCACTATATATGTAGGCTACAATTTAATATCTTGCATTGATTTATCTTATATGCTTTCTAGTAAATGGAAATTGCATTGTAGAAAAAAGAAACACACCACTCCACACAGAATCAAGAAAAGTAATTCAATTCTTAGAAATAATCATGTACTTTGAACACCACCATGCTTACTAAGACCTTGTTATCACCAAGTTATTTTTTGATATGGATGAGACTTTTTCTATCCATGAATCATTACTCCTATTTTTAGCAAGCTTTGATAAAAAGAAATATACTTGCATAAATAAAATGCATTGTTCATGAAATACAATTAATTGAAAACATATGAAAAATACTACCATGATCTATTTGGAGTGATCTCAATTCTCCCAAGAATAAGATAGCAAATTACACTACAACATTGTAAACTAAATCAAGACATAGGACTAAAGAATGACAAATTATGTGAAGAGAAATGCCAACAATTTTATTCTATTCCATCATAATAATGACATATGCTCCAAGCATCCTCCCTTTGGATTGGAGAAGGCACTCTTATTTATACATGAAATTGCTTGAAACAAATAATAAATTTATATCCAAAATATCCTCAAGTAGTTTAAACAATTTCCTAATAATTAGGATCTCAAACCAACTCATAGCCAATTCCAATATCTTTTCTAACTCCCATTCGATTTAGGATACATTTGAGAGTAAAATTCGAATTATGAGATGTGTCTTATAACAAGAAGTCCAAAATACATCCTGTTAGCACTAGGAATCACCCTTAGACTGTAATGAGAATAAGCCCAGTACCCATCAGTTTATATAGTAAATGTAAATGCATTTTAGGTGGTCAAATGGAGAAGGCTCAATGACAATAACATTCTAACTTATAAATCTAGACTAGCATGCATAAACAATTGAGGTCTGGAATCAACTTCAGTCAGTAAGTGGGAGTAAGGGTGAATAGAGGGAATAATTTGGTGAGGAGAGTGTAGAGGTATTCCATGGACATCAAGTCTTCTAGCAGCCTAAGGAGGAAAACCTTAAACACAAGGTCCTCTTGGATTCAAATTTCAAGGAAGATGAAAGAAATCATAATAGTACTATAATCAAACATTTATCATAATAAATTTACAACAATCCATGTGAATCAATCAAACATGAACTCTCTAAGTATCAGAGGAAAATAAGATGGAGTAAGAAAAATGACTTAGATTAACCAATGTGTCTAAAAAAAAAAAACATAACCAGAGAACTAGTTGTTCTCAATCAAATATTACAATAGAAGGGAGCTTAGCTCAACCATTCAACCTTAAGAAAATATAAAAAATGCATACATATACTTAGAATTGTTGCAACCACCAGGAGTGTGATTGAGCCCCTTCATTCAAAGTTTAAAATCGGTGCCTGCTCTATCATACTGTGCAGGCCTTCTTGTGTCAGATGCAAGCCCAACTTAGTTATGTGTTTTGTAGGAAAAATCGTCCATTAGGAAGCTTCGGATTGACAGTCTACCTTCATGGATTCTCTCTACAATGCTTTCCATTTATGGGGTGAAACGAGGTTTCAACTGTCACCCCTATATTCAATAACTTCCTTAATTGGGATTAGGATGAGACCTGACACCCATGAATGTTTCCAAGTGGTGCCCATGACTTATTCAAGTCAATCATGATGCCTCGAGGCTCTGCAAATATTCCTCTGTGATCAATACGAGAACTATGGGTGATAATATCCTTTGTGGACCCATCCTTCATTGATATGACCTCTAGATATGACTAAGCTCTTACCCAAAAGGTGCCTCACGACTTCATGCCTCGGGTGTTTCGATGTGAGCCACTCTCGATTCTCCCAATTTCAGAAATCATGAACTAGAGGCTAGCGAGCACCAAATCTTCTCCTTAACCTTCAATAATGTGACCTCGTCTATCACCAATCTCTTATCCAAAAGGTGTGTATTAGGAAGTTGAAAGAATACTCACTTCCCTTATCCTAATTTTTGATCTCGTGAACTGGATCCTAGTGAGCGCCAAATCCTCTCCTTAATAGTCAACAATGTGACCCTGGCTATGACCAAGTGCTTATCCAAAAGGTGTGTATCAGGATTTCCCATCTCGAGAAGTTGAAGGAATACTCACCTCCCTTCTCCTGATTTTTGATTCTACACTCGCCTCATATTGGCGGTCCACAACTTTCCTCGATCCAATAGCTCAGATCAACTCATGAGTTCGAACTTCACAAGTCCTCATGACTCTTCCCTTTGACTTTTCCACTCCACAAGTCAGAGAAATGTTGATCTCTCACCACATACCCTTCCTAGCACCAATGGCTAGGATTGACCTCGTGACTTCGGACCTCTGTCTGATGTTAAACTTCGTGCAAATTTTTGATCCCGATTGCATGAGGCCCACAAATATGAACTTTGAATGGAATCTCCTTCGTTGAAAACTGAAATTACTCTCTGTCTTGAATTGAGTCCATATTATACCACTCTAAGTGTTGCGCTTTGTGCTCGTGGCCGCAGCCTGCGACCCTTGACAAGTATATGTGATAACATTTAGATCCATAGGGGATGGCATGGTCCCTGTGAGATGCTAAGAACAAGTAGTTCCAGTGCCTTAGCTATTGGTATATGGATTCATGCTCATAAAACATCCTACTAAAGGAAATAGACCGAGAAGTTAAACCATTCTATTTTAAAATAAAAAACAAACACACCTGATCCCGAGGGAGCTTATTTATGTACGAAACCTAAACCAACTGACTTTTAAAATGGGCTAGGTGAAGCCAAACTTCCACCATATCCATTCAAACTATTTGATAACTAAATCCTTCACTTCACCGCAAATGATCCATAAGAAACAAGTAAAGTGTGATAGCTTGCTAATTTCATTCTTATGATCACCCATATTACCTTCAAATGCTAATAAAAATATCAAGCCTTCATGCTCCAAAGAATTTGAAAAGTGCAACTTTATGTATTCATCGATAGGGTCATGAAACTGAAGGCAACACATGATTAACTTATGAAAGGTTACCTTCATTGTTTCAAAACTGCTGACATCTTGCTTGATGTCCTCTACAGGTACACTTGATTGAATGACATCCACATACATCTGTGGGTCAAATATATGCGTACTATGAACTATAGGTACAAGTGGAAGAAGGTTGGAGGTAGGAGGCTATTGGTCCACTAATGACCGTTGATTTACTTCTAGCAGTGTATAAAAGATCTCTTCATGTGCCTCAACTAAGGGCTTCTCTTGATCAAAACTTCGGGCTATGTATTATGTGACAAGGCCAACCTTTACATCATTCTTACTATCTTCATAGTGATCAAATATAAGATAATCTTGTTTCTCATCATCACTAGAATATTTATCAAAAATGGGTTGCCCTTCACATCTATGATCAACCTTTAAAATAGTAATTTCATCAAGAATATAATTGTTAAAAATATCAGTTTCAGGAATAGTAGTAATTGTTTCTTCTATTTGTTCATACACATGATTTTCATCAAGACAGGGTTTCTCATGGATACCTGCGTCGAAGACAAAATTATTTGCAGTCTTTCCTTCATAGTGACAACAGGAACAAACCAACTTACGTTTAGAGTTGAGATGATACTGACTTTAAATCTTTCCACAATCTCAGAGGTTCTCCTCTACTTCCTCTACATCCATGAATAGCTGTGATAAAGATGTAGATTTCCTTTCTCTCAGGAGAAGGACAAGATCTTATTGTTGAGCCATGACATAGTACACCATGGAAGCAGTCTTTGTGGTTCTTATCTCTATACGCATACTATGATAAACACTGTAAAACTTCCTGTTGAAGATAGCCAAGGCTTCCTCTTTCCCTCTCCTCAAGGCATTAAAATCATCCTAGTAATGATCAAGGGACTTGTTCTCACCCCACCACTTTAAAAATGTATTGCATAGTTCAACCTAAGAACCAATGGAGTCAGCTCCCAAAACCTTAAACCGTACACCAACATCTCCTAACAAGGATTTAGAAAACAACCTCATGGTAACATCCTCATGATTTATCTCAAACTAATCAATAAAGTTCTCGAAAGCCTCCACATGCCTCAAAACTGTAACATGACCCTCTCCAGAAAAATGGGGAAAGTACTTAAAGAAATCAGGAGGATAAGGATGACGATGATATGGAATCTTTAAAGGTTTTAACAACTTTTCTCTGATTCTATTTTGAAAACTAGTGGGCTGAATATGAGGCTTATCACACTGATGGGAAGGATCAATAGTAAAAGTAGGATGTGATGAGAGTTGAGGGGGTTGTGCATTAGTTTCAACCTCTTCAGGGCTGCAAGGGTGATTGATTTCATGAGGGATTTCAATATGAAGCTCATATCTATGAGTAGGATGAGCTAAGGATGGATATATAAAGGAAGGTTGGTGATCAACCAAATAAACAAAACATGATATGATCCTCTTTATATGTTAAGGGAAAAAAAAAATGAGTTGATAAAGAATAACAAAAGTTCATGAAGAAACCTCATAAGCTGATACCTAGTCTTTCCTTCATCTTTCTATCAGTAGGATTCTCCCTAGTGGAGTCTCTGATTTTGGATTCGCCAGGTAGATGATTATAGTCAATTTTTGTATCCCTCTCTTGTCTACCATCAAGAGTTGGATCTATGTTGTTCTTCCTATGGAACTCTTCAATCTACTCAAATCTGTCCCCAACAATGATGCCATTTATGTTATCACTAGGAATCACCCTCAAACCGTAATGAGAATAAACCCAGTATGCATCAATTTATATATTAAATTTAAATGAGTTTTAGGTGGTCAAATGGATAAGACCCAATGATAATAACATTCTAACTCAGAAATCTGAACTAGCATGCATAAGTAATTGAGGTCTGGAATCAACTTCATTCAGTAAGTGGGAGTAAGGGATAATAGAGGGAAGGCTTTGGTGAGACGAGTGTAGAGGTCTGTCATGTACATCGGGTCTTCTAGTAGCCTAAGGAGGGAAAAATTAAAAATAAGGTCCTCTTAGATTCAAATTTCAAGGAAGATGAAATAAATCATAATAGTACTATAATCAAACATTTATCATATTACAGTTGAAACAATCCATGTGAATCAATCAAACATGAACTCTCTCAGTATCAGAGGAAAATAAGATGGAGTAAGAAAGATAACTTAGATTAACCAAGATGTCTCAAAATTAAATACATAACCAGAGAACTAGTTGTTCTCAATCAAAATATTACAATAGTAGGGAGCCTAGCTCAACCATTCAACCTTAACATAATATCCAAACTTCATACATATACTCAGAATTGTTGCAACCACTAGGAGAATGATTAAGACCCTGCATTGAAAGTTTCAAGTCAGTGCCCACTCTATCAAACTATGTAGGACTTCTTGTGTCAGACGTGATCTCAGATCAGTTATGTGTTTTGTAGGAAAAACCATCCATCAGGAAGCTTCAGATTGACATTCTACCTTCATGGCTGCTCTCTGCAATTATTTTCATTTATGGGCTGAGACAAGGTCTCAACTGCCACCCCTATCTTCAATAACTTCTTTCACTAGGATCAGGATGAGGCCTAACACCCGTGAATGTTTCAAAGTGGTGCCCACAAATTCTTCAAGTCAATCCTGACACCTCGAGGCTCTACAAATATTCCTCTATGATCAATATGGGCACTATGGGTGCTAAGATAGTTTGTGGACTTGTCCTTCATTGATATGACCTCTAGCTATGACCAAGTGCTTACCCAAAATGTGCCTCCCGACTTTGTGCCTCAGGTGCTTCGATGTGAGCCACTCCCGATTCTCTCGATTTCTGAAATCGTGAACTGGAGCCTAGCAAGTGCCAGCTCCTCTCCTTAACCTTCAACAATGTGACCCTAGCTATGACCAAGCACTTATCCAAAAGGTGTGCGTTGTGATTTTGCGTCTCAGGAATTTGAAAGAATACTCGCTTCCCTTCTCTCAATTTCTGATCTCGCGAACTAGAGCCTAGCGAGCGCCATCTCCTCTCCTTAATCTTCAACTCTATGGCCCCAACTATGACCAAGAGCTTATCCAAAAGGTGTGTATGAGGATTTCACGTCTCAGGAAGTTGAACGAATACTCACCTCCCTTCTCCCGATTTCGTATTTTTCACTCACCTCAGATCGATGGTCCACGAATTTCCTCGATCCGACAACTTAGGTCAACTTGCGAGTTCGAACTTCATGAGTCCTCACGAATTTTCCCTTTGAATTTTCCACTTCACGAGTCAGTGAAATGATGATCTCTATCCATGTACCCTTCCCAACACCAATGACTATATTTTACCTCACGACTTCAAACCTTTGTCTGACATAAAACTTCATGCAACTTTATGATCCCAATCACCTGAGGGCTGCAAATATAAAATTTGAATGGAATATCCTCCGCTGAAAACTGAACTTACTCACTCGCTTGATTTGAGTCCATATTATACCACTCTAAGTGTTACGTTTTGTGCTTGTGTTTGTGGCCTACAACCCTTGACAACTATATGTGATAACACATCCAAAATGACATTTAATGATGTTTGTCTTCTTAGATCCATAATATATTTGATGGATATCTCCAAATATTGTAGAAGAATCAAATTTGTACTCATATCCACCACCAATTTGTCATGTTTTATCTCTAAACAATTTAAATCCATAATTTGAAATAGCCAACAAACAAATTGTAGCTACCCAAATTATTTTGGAATATATGAGACATGCAAAACAATGGATTTATACAAATAGGTTTTTTTAATAATCCATCATCTACAATTAAAACCATAATTCATTCTGAAAAATATTTTTCCAAAGTGGCTTCATGGTTAGTGGTGGTCGGTTCCCACATCTTCAAGACATGGATCTAAAGCAGTTCCCAAATTGAGTGATTATTCATAAGTAAATACAATATATGTTTCTATAGCGGGAAAAACCCCCTATGGACTACACTAGGGTTCAACATGTAGGCATAGCTAACCGTCTAAAGTTTCCTACTTTTTAAGAACTACCCCAAATACACCCCACATTCATGGAAAAAACACGAGGTAAAAGGATCTGGTAACTCTACCTTAAACATCGCATCCAGTGTCGATCCTTTTGCATTCAGTTGTTCCTTGACTACAAATCTCCTCCCAAGGCCAACTTGTATTCATAAAAAGACAAACAAAGAACTACGAACATGCATCTTATATATGAATTAGTGGGTTAGATTTCATAATGAAATATAATTCAAAGACAAATATTGGACACATCATATCTGGGACAGAAAAAGTATTCATTTTTATTAATCTCACAAAGTTACTTACAATGAGATCGATGACTGCTCCTCGAACCTAGCTCGAGATCCTCTTCACCAAGCTCCAACTATGCTTCCACGTATATTTCTCCTCTCACAATTCTCTCCGGGCAAGTTGCATAATCTTATGAATGAGGAAAAAGGAAAGAATAGGGAATTATGGCTCAAAACTCATAATGTGGCTGCAAATTCTTGGGGCAAGGGCGGAAAGTGATATGGGAAGAGTTTCACTATTCTTATAATTATCTTTGGAATGAGACCCCAACACCTCCTTTTATATGAAAAAATGATGGTAATTTGATTGGGTGATGGGATATAGGAGGTGGGACAGTTGGGAAACTACCCAATAGCCCGTAAGCTTAACGAATTCCTTGCCACTTTTTAATTTTTAAAACTTTTGTTATTATAAGCGGGTTGTAATAGTGCAGCTAGCGTACGCATGTGAGATTTAGTGATGAAACAACCATGTTTATGTAGGCATTAATGGTGAATGGCATTTACATCATCAAAAATATGGTTTTAAGAAGAGTTTCTCAGTGATGGCTTGGCAAAAATAGCAAGTAAGATGGCTTGATGCTAGGTATGCATGTATGGTGCAATTTAGGGATATAACACATGCCTCCTAATGTGTGAGGTCAGAAGAGAATATTATGGATGAAATAAATTACAAATATTTACAAACATATGAAGCGAGTGAGCCTAGGACCAGAGTTTGGGAGGTTTCATTTGAAAAAATAATAATTGTCTCACCGAGGCGGGAATACCCATTCTCGATATGAAATAAATCATGGCTACCAATAAAATACACTATAGATCCATGTCATATAACTATATAAAGTGTATCCATTAGGAATACACAACGGATCTACATCTCAAAATCAAATATATACATGTATAGTATCCATATTCAAGAAGCCAATGACCCCTGATGGCTGGAGATGAGGCCTTCAGAGCTCGAGAAACAACCTCAAGATCTTCAAAAATCAGGTAGGAGTGTAATGTGAGTGTATGAATTGACTACCCATAGGTCTTCGACGAGTCGCTGGGGAACAGACAAGAGGATCTCGGTGATCAAGAAGAGAACTTCAGTGATTTCTAACAAAGACTTGATTGGACTTTCGTGATGGCCAGGCATGATGGAAAGAGACAAACTGTAGAGAGGTTGACTCAAGTTGGGTAAAAATTCCCTTATACAGTAGCACGATAGATGATCAGACTCAGGAAAAATTACATTGACATACGTTCATGATGCAAGAGGCAATGAAAACTCTTCATGTATTTGGAAGAATAACCAAATGGAGGAGGACACATATCTATGTAACAAGAACAACTTCCTAAGGTCATATTAAATCAAAAATATTGACGAACAAATGGAAGGATGTGCTTTGTCCAAGGGCGACTCATTGTGCTACCATAAAAGGAAAATACTTTTCCCATCCTCTTTTTGGGGCATATTTGTTTTTTTTTGGATTTTTAATTAATTTTGGAAAGCTTGAAAAAAAAAATGCTACGTTACAAAGGAGGAATGAGTGTCGCAAGCATACTAGTTCCAAGCACAAGGAACACACTAATGATCAAAGCAAGGAGACATGTGCAGGGAAAGGACACTCAGGAAAATTCCTCCATGGGTCAAGGTGTCAAGATGCAAAGGAAAAGTTCTACAAGGATTCCATATAAGGTGTAATATCCCTCAGCCGAACCCAATTGTAAATCTAATATAAATGTACTTAAGTTGGTGAGTTGTTTTGACCACATTTTGTAATGCACGTCATGTGGCACAGTGTGTGCATGAACTGCACAATAAAATGATGTAGTTTTCACATTCTAGGATATCACGCGTAGTAACTAAGGTGCGCTCATTATGGAGGACAATGAGCCTCATGTATATGATATGTGTTATAGGCTGGTGAGCCAGTTATTATAAGCTGCGATGCTTATGTTATGATATTAGGACAAAACGCCTAGATGTCAAAGGGCGATGCACCTACTTTGTACTTGACTCATGATTAATATAAAATACATCACAATGCGTAGATCGACAATGATAAAAGAGATGGGGGACTGAAATTCACTAGGTAGGGAAAGGGAGGGCCAAAAGTCAAGGGAATATTATATTAATATTTCATAAAGAATAATGGATAATTTTTTTATCCTAAGTTCTAAAGTTGGGGACAAGTGGACCAAAGTAACTTCTGATATGACAAGTGTAAAGTTGGGGACATGCATTCATATCATGGGGGAACTTAGCTCATTTGGAGGGGATACCTTACCGACAGCCTGAGCATCATTCACACAAGGACTTGCATGAAGAATTCATAGTAATTATTCCACACTCAGCTATCCAGTCAATGATTCCATGACCATTTTCACTCATGCATTCTGTTATCCTTGAGATAGCCATTTCACCATTCTGGAGCATGTTCCCATAGCCCTTTTTAGTTGGTATACCTAGTTAGCTTGGAGCAGGATTGAAGAAGTGGGTTGTTAGTCACATGAGCAATTCTATGAGCGAGAGAATTTCTATGGATTGATTCCTGAAGGTGCTAAACTGTAGCTACAACACTCTGAGACTTCTGGTCCGACCTATTGCTGAAGCCCTAGAAGGGAAGTGGGGTAGTTGAGGGATTGTTGAGCAGAGAAGGGGCACACTTCCTTGGGTGGGATAGGCATGTGGGTAATGAGAGGCTTTAGGTTGTTAGTTGAGTGAGCACCTGAGACAGAGTCTTTCATGTTTCCCATGAGCCTTAGCCTGAATATGAACCCTTTTTCTTCGGTGGATTTTAGTCCCATCTCGTGGGTGACTCATTGTTGAGAGTGATGAACAATGTAGTCTATGGCTGGGAGGTTCATGGATGGTCTGTACACAGTTGGTAATTTTATTTCTAAGATAAGTACCAATTGTATGATAAAATGATATGCTACTTTGTTATTTACATGCACATGTTACGACTTATCATATATGTGATTATAATTGCCTGTATGTTTATGGGTAATTCCCTGTAGATGGTGCATATCTGTATTTACTGTTATTTCAGTATAAAAGTCGTATGTTATAGAAAGGAATTGTTTGTTATGTTTATATGTAAAGCTTCTGCAAGAGTGTTGTATGTATATGCTTTATATGCATGCAGTTTAAAGAGTAAATTTATGTGGCATAGCTTAGTTGACTACTAAGTATGTTATTGTATGTTCTACCAGTAAGGGAATGAAAAAGTTCCCTAGAGTTGCATGGTTTGGCCTTTAAAGGTTGGTAATGTTAACGATTGGTGTCATACCACGAGAGGTCACTCTAGAGTGGCGTACACCGACTTGCAGGTGGCTAGGGGAACGTTACAGATTGGTATCAGAGCTTCAGTTCAACACTAAGATTGGATGGGCCAGAGGGGTTCAGTTGAAGAGAATATTCACAAAAGAGTAACTTCGACGTGACCAAAAATTGGAGTCATGGAGTATCCATGAAAAAGGTTGGCGTGATTGTTATAACCCTAAAATGCACTACACAGGTTTACCTGGCATCAGGCCAACTCATGCCTCTTCCTAGCCAAAGCCTTGCTGAACAAATCCTCAAAAAGCCACTTAAAACAAGCAAACCGCGCCCTAACTTCTCACTGGGCGCGGGCATCCGCTTGTTGTCCTTATACTGCACGTGGGCATCCGCGGGCTAACCCAAAACAGCCCGCGGGTACCTAACAAAGCTAAAAATCAGGAAAGTTTCCGCCAGGACACAAGGCTTTTTGTCAGTTAACTGGAACTCCGAGCCATGCATGGCCGAGAGTTCGCCAAAAAACCTAGCTCCTTCTAGTCTATTAAAGGAGGGGTAGGGGTACTATTCACAAGGAGGAAAATCATAGCAAAGAAACTCTGCCAAATTGCCAATCCAGTTTTGTCTCAACCCTTTAGCCTTGCCTCAAGATTTAGGAAAAATTCATGCAACAGTAGTTGGAGGACAAAAAAGAAGAGGAAGAGCCCAGGATCAGGATCGTGGAATGGTGGCCGATCTCAGAAATCATTGTAAGTTGGTTCATATTGAGATTAATGAAAAAGATACTTTTCCCGTCCCGAATACATGAGTCTCA
>ML788036.1:255767-275490 GCA_009831015.1 Picea engelmannii | reverse complement strand
GAAAAAGATACTTTTCCCGTCCCGAATACATGAGTCTCATCTATGTTATTTGATTTATGTTTTATCTCTAACCCCCTAGTAGATCAGTAGCATGCATGCATAGTTTGTCTTGATTGCAGGAAGCTTTGTGGAAGGAGTAGCAGCAGCAAGGAGATAATAACTCAGCGGAGGATCTACTTCAACCGTCGAAAAAGGTTGGTTTATTCTTCCCGTGTTTGCCTGAGAAAAGGGGTTGAGATTTTGGGTAGGAGGTTAAAAGTTAAATCTTAAGGGTCATGATCTGCGTATAAGTTTAGAGCCCTAGCTTATTAGTCCGTAGGGTAGAATACCCAACAACAGTGATGGAACACATGGAAAAACATTGGCATTCCAGTGGCCGTTGTAAATTGTGGGACCGCGTGGAAGATAATTATGTGCATATGCACACACTAAATTTAGCCTTGTGTGGTGAGAACACACATAGTAATGTGCACATGGGGTGTGCAATCATTTCTTAACACAGAGGATTTTTGTTGGTACGTGCATAAGTATGAGTATAAGTTGTTTCACAACGGTGTATTCAGTAGTGTGTGCAGATAATTGGGGGCTATGGAATATGTTAAACTTGAAATGGTCCATGCATAGGATGAAATTCATGTGGAATATTGGTTCGTGGTACCAAAACTATGCGCAGTGGATATTGACGCACAACGCAAGAGTAGTGTGCGTAAGTTGTTGATGCTACGAAGAAGAAATGCACAATAGATTTAGGTGCGCAAAAAATCATTTTACCTTGTGATATCGCTATGCACGATAAATATAAATGAACAGGTCAAAATTTAGTGCACACAAATTCGCTTGGAAGGCGATGAGTCTGAGTTTAAATTTCATAATAATAAAATAAAAAGAAACACACAACTGCATCGAAGCATTAATTAAAAAAAATTCTGAGTTTTAATTTCCTTTGATTTAGACAAATGGAAATAAAATATAAGATTACAAGAAAAACTTATTATAAAAGAATACAAGATTCATAACATCACCAGATAGAAATTGTAATAAAATACTCTAAAATTTGTTTCTGTATTTATATAGTTGTATTAATCACAAAATTACAAAAGGGGGATGACAACAATTAGCCTATTGTGAAAAGGGTCGTTTAAAGAACATGCCTATCATCTTTGGTACTCTTTACCTCCGCTACCGGCTATTCAAAATTCGCTGAGACATGCTTATTTTAGTTGAAGACTTACTTTATCTTAGCGATCTCTTCCTTTAAGGAAGAATCTAACTAGACCGGTTGATTCTCTCCAACACTTTCGACTACTTCAGCCATAGATTCCTCCTTCTTCTGTTGCTTGCTCCTTTTCTTCTTAGTGGATGGCATATTGATGACTAAATACTTCATAGTGGGATTCAACCTAACTTCCAACCATGAGTATATAGCCATCTTTGTGTGAAACTTAGTTGCTAGGATGTGTGCAAGGACCCTTTCCTCCTGATTCGCAAGAAATCCTAGCATGTTGCTCGAATAACCAGTCTCACTCAATTTAGCCTTGTCCATATCTTATGTTGTGGATACCGAAAGGTGATTTTACAGAGAGAAGAAATTCGAGCAGTTTGGATATTCCTTCAGTTATGGATACACAGATATCTTCATACTTGGGGAGTGGTAATTATAGAATTCCATTTATGAAGCAAAGATGGATTACGTATAAGAACGTTGGGTTTCCATGCTCGGCCAATCCATTTTGAATGATTAGATTTTGATTCCGTTACATGGTAGTGTTTAGTTGATGTCACATAACTATGAAGTACCGAATGAGTGAAGAAGGGTGATCTGACTAAGACGTCACTCGCTCCACGAGTGGTGTATTTGACATGTTGAGACACGTGATACCGTGTCGTAGCAAAAGTGGTTTCGGGAAACCACCTTCCTTCACAAGTGTATCTCAAAAGGCACTGTGCATTTGTGTTTTCAAGACTTAGGCCTTATCTATAATTGTCGTGGTGATAAGACCAGGAAACTGGGAGTGATAATTCTTATGTGTATATTGAATCAAAATGGTCCATATTCTCATGAATTGTTGAATTGTTAGCCTGATAAGTTTCAATGGCTACATGTTTTGCAGAATTAACAACAAATTTATTAGATCAAACCAGTGCAAAGTCTATAGGAATGGAAGAAGCACAAGGGAATTATAGTAAGCAAGATGAGAGTAGAAGGCTGGATGCCCATTTGGGCATGGAAGGAATGAACTCTAACGAACATGGAGAAGAAAGTAATGAAGATATGAATATTGCTAAGACCATTAAGAATTTGCAAAATGATTTCCAAATCCATAAATTGATAATCAAAGGCTTATGAAAGCCAAAGAGTAGCAGGATGACTTCAACATGAAGCTATTGGAGGGTTTGAACATAATAGAAAAGAAATTTGTTAAGGAGAGTGGCTCAAGTGAATCTGGGAGTCACAAGCCTTCTGAAGAGAAAAGAAAATAAAAAGGTGCTATTAGACATCACCATCATTACCAAAGGAATTCCAATAAGAGAGCAGGAAACAAATCAAGTCTATCCCCTGTGAGAAGGTATAAGAGATCTAGGGTGGATGAGTTGCAAGGATAATTGAACAAAATCAAACTTCCTACATTTGATGGTGAGCACAAGAAGGATGAAGATGAAGAAACATGGTTACTAGGCATGAGGGAGTATTTTCAATTGTATAATTATTATTCTCATGCAGAAGGTAGAGTTTCTATCTATAAACTCAAAGAAAAAGACTCCATGTGGTGGGTTCAACTTGTGTAGGTACAACACATGGTAGAGAAAAGTGTTACTTGGAGGGAATTCAAGAAGTATTTTGAGAAGAAGTACTTGACTAAGAGATACTATGACAAGAAAATGAAAGAGTTCTTTGAACTCAATCTTGGAAGTATGACCATAGATGAATATGAGAGAAGGTTTCTGGAACTACTGAAGTATGTATCTTTCATCAAGGATGAGACAATCAAAATTCAAAGGTATTTAAGTGGATTTCCATCATTCATCAGTGACAAGATACAGTATGATGATCCCAAGACATTAGAAGAGAACATAAGGAGAGCTAAATGCCTATATGATCAGTAGAAAGTAAGGCCAACTTTCCAAAAGGCTTGGGAAGACAATAAGAAATTCAATATGGATCAGAGGAAGAAGGGGAATAAGCTACCATTCTTTAGAAATAATCTACAAGGACAACAAATGCCTAAAGAACCCAGAACGATTGACACAGGGAGTCAAGGGCCAAGACAACCACCTATGCAATGTTGGGGTTGTAAAGGGGACCATAGGTTTAGAGATTGTCCTCACAGAGGTGAAAAAGGTAGGGTTGTTCACAATGTACAGTGAGATGAAACAGTGGAGGACATGGGCATATATGTGCCAAGGATTTATGTAGCCCTAGACAACAAGCAAGAAGAGTATCAGTCCCACATGATTGAAGTGGAAGGTATGATCAACAACCAAACCCTTTCTATTTTAATTGATTCAAGAGCCATATTTATATAGACTCTAAGATGGTGGAAATTTCTCAATTACCAAGAAGAAAGCATGGGAGATTCTGGTTGGTACAACTGGCTACAAGAGCCAGAAGAAAAGTTAATGAGATGGTTAAGTCATGCCTCATAGACATGAATGCACTGAACACCAAGGAAGATTTAAACATCTTTCCTTTAGGTTTATATGACTGTCTAATTGGGATGGATTGGTTGGAACAACATCACACTCTCTTAGACTGTCAGAACAAAGCATTTACTTGCCTGGATGAGGAAGGGAAACTAAGGAAGGTATAGGGAATTCCCAGGGTAGTAACCATTAGAGAAATTTCAGCATTGTAGCTGAATAAATGTTACATAAAAGGATGTCAAATAATTGCATCTCATTTGGCAAAGACACCTAGAGATAAGGTGCCAAATTTGGGAGATTATGCAGTCCTGGAAGATTTTGAAGCTGTGTTTAAGGAGGTACCCGGACTACCCCCAGGGAGATACATTGACTTCTCTATAAATTTGATGCCTAGAGCAGCACCAGTATCAAAGACTCCTTACAAAATGAGTACACCAAAATTGACAGAGTTGGAAATGCAGCTTGAAAAACTTCTGAAGAAGGGGTATATACGACCAAGTGTGTCACCTTGGGGTTCCCCAGTCTTGTTTATGAGAAATAAATATGGAACACTAAGGTTGTGCATTTACTTCAGACAGTTGAATAAAGTGACTGTTAATAACAAGTATCCTTTACCAAGGATTGATGACCTCTTTGATCAATTGAAGGATGCAAAGATATTTTCAAAGATAGATCTCAGATTAGGATACCATTAGGTAAGAATTAAATAAGAATATATTGGCAAGAATGCCTTCAGGACAAGGTATGGTCATTATGAGTTCACAGTGGTACCATTTGGGTTGTCAAATGCACCAACTATTTTCATGTTCTTAATGAATGGTGTTTTCTGAGAGTATTTGGACAAGTTTGTCATTGTCTTTTTGGATGAAATTCTTATATAATCCAAGTCAGAGGAAGAGCATGAACATCATTTGAGGATGGTGTTGCAAGTATTAAGGGAGCATCAGTTATATGCCAATTTGAGCAAGGGCTCATTCTATCAGAAAAGGATTCATTATTTGGGGCATATCATTTCAAAAGATGGGATAGCAGTGGATCCTGAGAAGATAGAGGCCATTAGAGAATGGTATGCACTGAAGAATGTGGCAGAGGTGAGATCGTTCATGGGTATTGTAGGCTACTACATAATATTTATTGAAGGATTCTCAAATATTGCACACCCAATGACTTCTTTGCAAAGACAGGGAGTGAAGTTTTAGTGGACATTGGATTGCGAGAAAAGTTTTCAACACTGGAAACAATTATTGACAAGTGCTCCAATATTAAGGATTGTAGACCCAGAAGAAGATTTCATCACATGAACCGATGCATGTAATGAAGGACTTGGTGGAGTCCTCACTCAAAACGGGTTTTTCATATATTACGAATCAAGGAATTTGAAGGATCATGAAAGAAACTATGACACTCATGATTTGGAGTTGGCATCCATAGTGCATGCCTTGAGGAAATGGAGACACTACCTCATGGGAAAGAGGTTTGAACTAATAACATACCAAAATGGTATGAAGTCTTTATTTGATTAGCCAAATCTAAATTCTAGACAAAGCAGATGGTTAGAATTTCTAAGAGAATATGACTTTGATATAAATCATATCAAAGGGAAAGAGAAGAAAGTGGTTGATGCACTCAACATGAAGGTTCTTGAATTACATGCTACAACCATTAGCATGTACCAAACTGATATTAAAAGAAAAATTATGGAGGCTGCAAATGTAGATCTATAGTACAAAGAATTGGTAGAAATTCTACAACAGGGTAAGATGCTTCAGAAGGTGGATAATTATAAGTTGGGAATAGATGGAATATTGTTGCTCCAGAACAAGATTTTTTCTCCAATTGTCCAAGACTTGAAACATATGATTTTGCATGAAATGAATAATGTTCCTTATGCAGGGCACCCTGGATATTAGAAAATATGGCAGTGATCAAGAGCCATTACTTTTGGCTAGGTATGAAGAAAGATATCACCGCATACATCGCTAGATGTATGGACTGCCAGAAAGTGAAAGCTGAGAATAGGCACCCAATAGGATTACTGCAACCTTTAAACATTCCTGAATGGAAGTGACAAGTGGTGACAATGGATTTTATTATGGGATTGCCTAGAATGGGCAAGTTGCATGATTCGATCATGGTTGTGGTGGACAAGCTTACGAAATCTGCCCATTTTATTCCACTGAAAACTCCACACAAGGCAGCAGAGGTTGCTGATATTTTCATGAAGGAAGTGGCACGATTGCACAGGATTCCAAACAAAATTGTATCCGATAGAGACCTGAAATTCACCTCGAAATTATGGAAAGGATTGTTCAAAGGATTAAGAAGAAATCTGAACTTTAGTACAACTTATCATCCTAAGTTTGATGGATAGACAGAAAAGGTGAATAGGGTGATAGAAGATATACTGAGAATGTATGTGATGGAAAAACCATCGAAGTGGGAAGACTACCTACACTTGGTAGAATTCACATACAACAATTGGTATCAAGCATAATTGAATATGAGCCCATTTGAAGCACTTTATGACAGAAAGTGCAATACTCCAGTGAGTTGGGATAACCCAACTGATAGGACAGTAATTGGGCCATATTTTCTCAGGGAAATGGAGGACCAGATGACAAAAAGTAAGCATAATTAACAATATTCCCAATATAGGTAGAAAAGTTATGCCGATAAGAACAAAACCCATAGAGAATTCAAAGTGGGTGATCATGTTTTCCTGAAAGTGAAAGCTAACAGGAGTTCCCTGAAGTTGGGAAGCTGTGCCAAGTTGGCAGCCAGATTTTGTGGGCCTTTCGAAGTCCTAGAAAGGATTGGTCTAGTTTCTTATATGATTACATTTCCTGCATCTATGTCTATTCATAATGTCTTCCATATATCATTGCTAAAGAAATATATACCTGATGCTAATCATGTTATTCATTGGAATGTGATTCAGGTGGAGCAAGAAGGCGCTTTTCAAGTGCATATGGTGCACATTTTGGACCAGAAAGTCAAATAGCTCCAAAACCGAGCCATAGGGATTGTAAAGGTTCAATGGACCTAGTAAAGTCCTGAGGATGCTACTTGGGATCATGAAGATGAAATGCGAACGAAATACCCCCATAGTTTTGAAGATTTTTGAAAACTTTGTTATATATGGGCGTATGATGCACTAAGGACAGTGCATAAATAAGGGGAGGGGATTGTAATATCCCTCGGTTGAACCAAATTGTAAATGTAATATAAATGTACTTAATCTGGTGAGTTGTCTTGACCTCATTTGGTAATGCACATCATGTGGCACAGTGCACGCATGAACTGTGCAGTAAAATGATGTATTTTGCACATTCTAGGATACTGCGCGTAGTATATAAGGTGAGTGCAGTATGGAGGACAATGAGCCTCGTGTATATGATATGTGTTATAGGCTAGTGAGTCTATTATTATAAGTTGGGATGCTTATGTTTTGGTATTAGGACAGAACGCCTAGATGTCAAAGGGCAATGTGCCTACTTTGTACAAGACTCATGTTTAATATAAAATACATTGTTGCATGCAGACTGACCATGATAAAAGAGATGGGGAATTGAACTTCACCAGTTAGGGAAAGGGAGGGCCAAAATTCAAGGGAATATTATATTAATATTTCCTAAAGAATAATGGATAATTATTTTATCCTAAGTTCTAAAGTTGGGGACAAGTGGACCAAAGTGATTTTCGATATGACAAGTGTCAAGTTGGGGACATGCATTCATATCGTGGGGGAACTTAGCTCATTTGGTGACTTTGGAGGGGATACCTTACCGATAGTTAGACCATCATTCGCACAAGGAATTGCATGAAGAATTCACAGTGATTCTTCCACTGAGTTATCCAGTCAATGATTCCATGACCATTTTCACTCATGCATTTTGTTATCCTTGAGACAACCATTTAACCATTCTGGAGCCTGTTCCCATAGCCCTTTTCGGTTGGTGTACCTGGTTATCTTGGAGTGGGATTGAAGAAGTGGGTTGTCAGTCCCGTGACCAGTTCTCTGAGTGAGAAAATTGTTGGGGATTGATTCTCGAAGGTGCTAAACTACAGCTACAATGCTTTGAGACTTCCGGTCCAGCCTATTGCTGAAGCCCTCGAAGGGAAGTGGGAAAGCCGAGGGACTATTGAGAAGAGATGGGGCACACTTCCTTGGGTGGGACAAGCATGTGGGGAATGAGAGGTTGTAGGTTGTTAGTTGAGTGAGCACCTGAGATAAAGTCTTTCATGTTTCCCATGAGCCTTAGACTGAATAAGAACCCTTTTTCATGGGTGGAGTTCAGTCCCATCTCGAGGGTGACTCACTGTTGAGAGTGATGAATAGTGTAGTCTATGGTTAGGAGGTTTGTGGATGGTTTGTACACAGTTGGTGACATTATTTCTAAGATAAGTACCAATTGTATGATAAAATGATATGTTTCTTTGTTATTTACATGCCTATGTTATGGTTTATCATATATGTGAGTATAATTTCTTGCATGTTTATGGGTAATTCCCTGTAGATGTTGCACCTTTGTAGTTACTATTATTTTAGTATAAAAGTTGTATGTTACATAAAGTAATTGTTTGTTTATGTTTATATGTAATGCTTCTGCAAGAGTGTTGTATGTATATGTTTTAGATGCATGCAGTTTAATGAGTAAATTTATGTGGCATAGTTCAGTTGACTACTAGGTATGTTACCGTATGTTCCACTGTAAGGGAACGAAAAATTTACCTAGAGTAGCAGGGTCCGACCTTTAAAGGTTGGGAATGTTATCGACTGGTGTCAGAGCACGAGAGGTCGCTCTAGAGTGGTGTACCCTGGCTTGTGGGTGGCCAGGGTAACATTACATAAGGCATGCTTCAAAGGTTCAGTTGAGAGAAACATGGAGCTAGAATTAGGCCAAAGATGTAGAGATGCAAATGCGATTAATAGGAAAAAACAATAACATCCTTCAATGTAATTTTAAATGCGCCCAGAGAAGATAATATCGATGGTTTTTCATTTTTAGAGAGTCTAAAAAAGTGAAAAAGAAGACTCCACTGGGGTACCTTTTTCGAAAGTAGTCTAGTCAGTTTGAAAAAGGGGTAAACTAGTACCAATAAGATGTCTATTCAAAACCATTTTAACGAGTGTGACAAAGACAAGATCACTTGAAAATATTTTCAATTTTAAGGAGTCTTAAAAGAGCTTATCTATGGACTCGCTTCCTTTTTCTAGATTTAGTCTCCTTATCCTGAAAAAGTGAAATTTGCTAAGGAGAACTCTCCCAAAGAGACAAATCTCCCGAGGTGTACCTTTTTCCTCCTTAATCTACAGGCCAAAAAAAGGGGTAAACTCATGCCAGTAGATGTTTTCTTGAGCCAATTAACGAGTGTGAAGGAACAAGGTCACTCAATGATCTTTTCAATTTTAAGGAGTCTGAAAAGAGCTTAACTATGGACTTTGTAGAGGATGTTCTTCTAGACCAGTTTAAAGAGTGTGAAGGAACAAGATCACTCGGCTATCTTTTCAATTTTAGGGAGTCAAAAAAGATCTTAACTATGGACTCTGTCAGGGTTCCTTTTTTATAAATTTAGTCCCTCAGGCCCGAAAAAGGGTTAAACTTATACCTGAGATTACTCTTCTAGTGAACCAGAGTTCCTAGAGTATAGCTTTGTTCGTACAATTGACCATCCAAACCGAAAAAGGGTAAAATACCGTCGGACAGACGTACCTTCAAATTTTAGTTTGGCGAGCATGAAGGACAACAAGATCACTTGACAATCGTTTCATGTTTAAAGAGTCTGAAAAGGGATTAAAAGAAGACTCATTTTCTGGGAGTCCCGAGGGTGAGGTCAAGAGTGATGAAATATCAGACATATGAGGCTCAAACTCATAATCAATACAAGACTAACAAGGACTCCCGAGCCTAAAGTCATTAATGGCAGCATGGACACCAAAATGCAACCATGATATACCTAGGGCATCCATGTAGTGGTAGGCTCTACCACTAAATTAAGACACTTCTAAAGAAGCAATGATGGTTTCGTGTCACAATTCAGTGGGATCGATCCTATGGAAAAGAGGAAAAGACAAAGAGATGCAAAAAGTGGATGTGGAATCCTAACTTAAAAGAAAAAGGTTGGAAAAATGACTTTTACCAAAGAATCTTTAAAAAGTGACCCATATCTCAAAAAGTTTTACAAACCAAAAGTGAAGTGTATTGTAACATCCAATGAGAAACTCAAGAACCATGTTAAATGATTTTCAAGACAGAAAAAATGACAAAATGGTCCAAAAAATGACAAAAACGGACAAACAAGTCTATAAATGGAAGCTAGTAACTCATTATCACCATTGAAAATTGAGATTTGACCAAAAAGACAAAAACACCCCTTTGCTAAAAAAGTTGATTCTGGGATATTCAGAGGACGAAACAAACTTCCGCTCAGACCAAGTAAGTAGAAATCAACCCCCCTTGCATTTCAATACTTCCTTTTTTCTTTTATTTTGGTTCTTGAGGGGCTGCACACTCCTAAAAAGGGGTGACCCTGCATGTACATGGGTTGTCCAAGGACCACTCATGTATGCCTGTGTGAATATGTGATCGTTCCCGACACAACTTGCGTACACCCTCAAGAACTTTGAAAATATTGAAAATACAGGAGTTAACTCCCCTTTGAACTTTGGTGTTTTGCAGGATGTATGTCCATTGGAGAGAGAGAGAATTAAGACATTGATATGTTAGTCAATGAGGACCTTGCACCTATAGCTGCATTGAGGCAATGTGGTTTGTGGAGGTTCTACCAATGTCCATTCATGAGGGCACAACCCAGGCTGCTGAATGCTTTGGTGGATTATTGACACGCCGATGTTGAGGCATTTATGCTTGAGGGGCAGTCATTGACTCCAACAAATGAAGATATTTACTTCCTGAATGGCCTCTCAAGGAGAGGCAAACCAGTCAACCTATAGGATTTACCCCTCAGACCTCATATCATTGTCGAGTTGATCGGATTACATTGTGAGTCCGACATTGAGAAAGTAGGTTCTCAGGTTCCAATAAACAACATCACCAACATATCACTAAAAGTGATAGTTCTACTTATTGGGAGGATCACTGGATCTGCGGACTTACATCAGGCCTCCCGAGTGCATATGCATTATGTAGTGAAGTGCTTGAATGCATGAATATTTGACTAGAGCACGGCCATGCTAGACTTCATGAAGCGACAAATCACCGAGTGTCATGGGCGAAACAACAAGAACTTTGGATTTGGAACCATTAGTTTCTCATTCTTGTTCTTCGAGAGTACCCAGTCTCAGTCCACGAGAGACAGTGTGAGGGCATGAGGCCTTGTTCGAAAACATAGGTATTCCAACAAAGGAAAAACACCTTCAGTAACCACTCACATAACCAGATCAAAGATCAACACACCGATGTTTTCAGATGGTAAAACCCCTATGAAGAAACCTCCACAGCCCCAACCAACACGACCACTTGGAGCAGTTTATTAATGCAAAGAAAAAGATTACAAAGAGATTTTACAAGAGAGTTTATCGCAATTGATCATTGGAAAATGGCCCTCCATGCTCTTTAAATAGAGATCATGGAACAATCGGGTGTTAATCCATGGATCAATGGCTGTTAAGATCGAGGAGAGTATGAACCGTCGGATCACTCTATGTCGGGAACATATCATGACCGTCAGATTTCCTAACTACAAATTAATACTAATGCATACTAAAGAAACACACTTTTACCTAATGACATATTAGACCAAGTAGATCTTAACTAACTCCTAAGTGTCTAAATATCCTAACATCCCCCCCTAAGAAAAACTTGGGATAGGATTGAAGGATTTACAATAATGACACAATAGGATAAGGAAGGAGGCATTAGATCCTATCCCCCCTTAATGAAAACTTCATAAACTCCTAACATAGATCAAAGTTTGGAAAACTTCTCTTCTGTAAGAGACTTTGTGAAAATGTTTGCAACTTGATCTTCTGTAGGGAAAAAGAGCACTTCAGTAACTTGATCATGAATGAGCTTTTTGATGGAGTGCATGTGTAGATCTATGTGTTTGCTACGCTGATTTTGAACTGGGTCTTTTGCGAGATTGATGGCACTTTGATTGTCACACCAAACTCTAGTCGGATGCTGGTGCTGGAATCCAAACTCTGAAAGGATCTGTCGAAGCCACAAGGCTTCCTAACTTGCATTTACTGTTGCTCGGTACTCTGCTTCTACTGAAGAAAGTGAAATAGCCTGTTGTTTCTTACAGGCCCAAGTGACAGGTCCTAAACCAAGGTTGAAAACATAACCTATAGTAGACTTACGATCATCGGGGTCACTAGCCCAATTTGAATCAGTGAAACCAACCAATAAGGGAGTTCCCCCTGAACTGTAATGTATCCCAAACGGAATAGTACCATGAACATAGCGAAGTATCCTTTTAGCTTCTTTCCAATGGATTTCATGGGGTGTTTGCATATATCTGGCAATAAGACCAAAAGAAAAAGAAAGATCAGGATGGGTATGAGTCAAGTATAAGAGGCTACCAACTAACTGACGATACAAGGTGGCATCAACTTCAGGAGAAGTACAAGTAGCAGAAATCTTGACTCCAGACTGGAAGGGAGAAGGGGTTGGTTTACAATCGTCCATGTGAAAGTGACGAAGAAGGTCACAAGCATACTTAGATTGGGAAAGAAAAATTCCTTCATTAGTTTGCAAGACTTCGAGGCCAAAGAAATAGTGCAAAAATCCTAAGTCTATCATTTCAAATTTTTTCTTAAGGCTAGTTTTCACATGGTTTAAAAGTTTTTAGTCACTACCAGTAAGGATAATTAAAGGACAAGGATGATGAGATGGATTCCTACCTTCTTGGTATAGACATTAGGATCAGAATGGAATATAGAGAATCCAGTGGCAATAATAAAGCTATCCATTTTGGCATACCAAGCTCGGGGAGCTTGCTTGAGACCATAAAGAGATTTCTTGAGGCAAAAAACAAGGCTAGAGTCATTCTGGGAATAACCAGGAGGTTGTTCCATGTAGATTTCTTCTTTCAAATCGCCATGCAAGAAGGCATATTTAACATCCATCTGATGGACCTCCCATTTATGTGAGGCAGCAAGGGCAAGAACAAGGAGGATGGAATTAATTTTGGCTACAGGGGAAAAGGTTTCATTATAGTCAATGCCTTCAACTTGGGAAAATCCGTTGGCAACTAATTGAGCCTTATGTCTTTCAATACTTCCATCTGATGCATACTTAGTTCGATATACCCATTTGTATGTAACAAGTTTTCTTCCTTTTGGAAGAGGTACAAGATCCCAAGTATCATTTTCCATTAAAGAACGATACTCTTCATTCATTGTTGTATCCCAATCTGGATGACCTGAATCTTCTGTAAATGTCTTTGGATCATGACTTTCTGAAACTTGAGCCAAAAGAGAAGAGGCTCGCTAGAACTATGAACGTGTCTGACGCTGATCTAAAATATCACCGACAAGATCACTAGCTACTTCTCGTGTTGAATGGACCCATCTAAGAAGCGGTGGAACTGGTGCTTGTTTAGGTTCAAATGACTCATCTGGAGGAATTTCAGTAGGCAGAGATGGATTTTCATCCTCACTTTCATCATCTAAAGAAGAATCCAGAATAGGAATAGAAGAAGGCACAATTGTCGAAGATGGCTCGCATGCCGAAGAAGGCAGAACCGCCGAATTAGGCTCACAGGCCAAGAGATTGTCATTAAATTTAACATCTCTTCTAAGAATAATTTCATTACAATGTGGTTGAAGAAGTCTATAACCTTTGACATCTTCAGAACAACCAACAAATATAAACTTCTCACTTTTAGGCTGCAATTCTTTCCTTTTCTCATCAGGAATGTGAGCCCATGCTATACTACCAAATACACAGAAGTGACTTACATCTGGTTTAATTTTAGTCCAAGCTTCTTCTGGTGTTATATTTTTAAGAGCCTTTGTGGGAGTGCGATTGACTATGTAATTTTCAGAGTTGATTGCTTCTACCCAATACTGTAGACTAAATCCCTTAGATTGGATCATACAATTATCCATTTCTTTTAATGTGCGGTTCTTTCTCTCAACAACACCATTTTGTTGTGGTGTATATGGAACAATGTGTTTCATTTGGATGCCCTGTGTAGTACAATAACTTGTAAAATTATTGTTCACATATTCGCCTCCATTATTTGTTCTTAACCTTTGAATTTGATGTCCAAATTGATTTTCTACAAGGGCCTTGTAGGCCAAAAACTTGTCAAAAACTTCACTCTTGAGTTTTAAGAAGTAAACCCAAGTACGTCCGGAAAAGTCATCAATGAAAGTTAAGAAATACTTGCACCCAGAAAAAGAAGGAGAAGAAAGTGGACCACACAAATCACTATGAACAAGCTGCAAAGGACCCGAGGCATGCCAAGGGGCACGTTTTTGAAAGCTGTCTCGATGATGTTTACCGAGAACACAACCGACACAAACACCATTCCTGCATGAAACAAGAGGAAGACCAGTCACCATCTGTTGATTACATAGTTTCTGCAATGAGTGATAGTTTAGATGACCAAACCACTCATGCCAAATTTTGCTCAAGTCATCGCTATGAGCAACAAAAACTCATGAAAAAGATGATGACCCAAAGTTGTCAAACTTGTACAACCTGGTAATATCATCAGCAATTCTAGTTGCAAGAACATGCTTAAGATCTTTTAGATCCTTGATTACATCTTGGTGAGGTGAAAACTCGATGGTTTTACCTTCACCTGAATGAGTGATTTGATATATTGATAGAAGGTTACAAGAAAGATTTGGAACACATAATACATCATTGAAATGACCAGTTTCTACCTGAATTGTTCCACATCCTACAACACTAAAAGATCTATCATCACCAACAAATATTTCCTTAGTGTTACATTCATTTAGAGCAGAAAATATGGCTTTATCCTTAGCCATATGATAAGATGCTCTTGAATTAATAAGCCACTCATCAGAAGAAGAAGTGGTAGTAGAAGGTGTATTGAAGGAAACACCAGAAGTAGAAAGTGCATGTCCATGAGAAGAAGAAGAAGAAGAAGAATCAAGACTGATGTTGTGCTTCTTCATCGCTACTTCTAAGGCTTCCATCTTCTTGAAACATTTGGACTCATCATGACCATATTTATTACAAAAGTTGCAATGTCTGTTAGTATTCTTAATTTTATATTTTGATCCTTTTTCACCATTAGGATCTGAAGCTATCTAAGCAAGTTTGAGACCCTTAGGTTGTTTGTTGTTGTAGCGAGGATGTTGCTTCTTGGGATACTTGGGATTATCTTTATATTGGGAAACTAAGGCTTTGTTTGAGGTACCTGCAGTTTTGATCACTCCAAGTTGTACAAGCTTATCGTCCTCTCTAATCAAATAATTACAAAAGAAATCAAGAGTGGGTTCTACATAAGATTTCCCTAAAGCCTCTTTCATGGCATAAAAGGTAGATACAAAAACAGAATATGCACTACCTAGCTTAGAAAGAATAAGATATATGAAATGATCTTCCTTCATTACTATCTTACATTCTTCACATAAAATTCTGAGTGTTTTAAACTTAGATAGATAGTCTCCAAGGCAAGAAAAATCACTTGGACTCAAGGTCAGTATTTGATTTTCTAACTATTGTGATCGAATAATATTGAGTTTACCAAACATAGATTCAATATTGTCCCAAGATACTTCGGGGTCATCAATTCCTTGAAGGTGGTACCTTAGATCATGAGAGATGGACATTCCAATTAGTCCACGTGCTCCGTCATTCCTATTATCCCATTTGGCTTTCTTATCATCATCAGTGGGGTTTGTTTCCTTTCCCATGGTAATCTGGTACAGGTCTTTACTTCTTAATAAATCTTCCATATGGGATCTCCATTGGAAGTAGTTGTTGCTGGTAAGAATGGCAGTACTTGTAGAAGAAATATTAAATATGTAGATAATTTAGATTTAAAAACTGAAACTAATGATCTGGATGGAAAGATCTTGAAAAGTTGTGCGGTTTTAAAAAAAACGACATTGAAAACGGACTTCCGATGTGAGAGTTATGCCCCTTTTAAAAAAGGCATAAACGGTAACCAAATAACCACATGATAGTGTAAGCTACTTTATGAAGTGACCCACTTTTATAAAGAGAAGTGGGGATCAGTTTTACAATGAGGTTACCTTATAACAGAAAATTTGCATGCAGAATAACTCTAAAATAAAATATAAAGCTACTTATAGTGATTCACTTTTATACTTGAAGTGAAATGCACTTTACAATTTTTAGCATGAACTTTTTCAAAAAAGGTAACAAAAGAGAGACTTGAACTCAATACCTCTTACTTAATAAGGCAAGTTTTAACCAAATGGTCTAGCAAAACATATTGTAATGTGCAGAAGGAGGATTGGGGTTGTTGTTGTTGTTGTTGTTGTTGTTGTTGTTGTTGTTGAAGACGGCCTTGGAGAGCATGCTCCAAAAAAACTCTTTTCACACAAGAAAAAAATTTCACTTCTCGATGACAACAAGGGTTAGATCTCGGTTATCTTACCTAGAAGATGCACCTTTTCCTATCTGTTTCTGATTTACCGAGATCTCAAAAGGCACGGGGCAAAGAGAATACGCAGATCTTAAAGAGTAGCAGCCCAGAAATAAAAAAATACAAACCGAAATAAAATCATAACTTTGCAAAATTTTAAAAAAAATGCGTATTCAAACTTTATACCTCCGGATCTGACTGTAATGGCCGTATCTTGGAAAAATGGAAACCTTTTCGACTGAAACGAAAAGTGTTCCTGAATGCAACGAGTGCTCTGAACGCAATGAAATAGTCCTCTCAGCCCAAAAATGTATGGAAATTCTAGAAAATGAAGATGAGACAACTCGGCTTCACGATCTCGATCTACAATGGGAGGGGGTCTTCAAACAGGCTTTGATACCATGTTCGACAACACAGGTATTCCAATAGAGGATGAAAACCTTTAGTAACCACTCACATAACCATATCAAAGATCAACACATCGATGTTTTCATGTGGTAAAACCCCTATGGGGAGACATCCACGGCCCCAACCAACGTGGCCACTTGGAGCAGTTTATTAATGCAAAGAAAAATATTACAGAGAGATTTTACAAGAGATTTTCTCGCAATAGATCATAAAAAAATTACCCTCCATGCTCTTTAAATAGAGATCATGGACCAATCGGGTGTTAAGCCACAGATTAATGGCCGTTAAGATCGAGGAGAGTATGAACCGTCAGATCACTCTATGTTGGGAACATATCGTGACCATCAGATTTCCTAACTACAAATGCATACTAATGAATACTAAAGAAACACACTTTTACCTAAAGACATATTAGACCAGGTAGATCTAAATATCCTAACATGCCTCACTCCTAGCAGTGTCTAAATATCCTAAGTGTCTAAATATCCTAACATGCCTCACTCCCAGCAGTGTGTATATGGGCAACATTGCTACCACAATAGTGGGAGAGGAAGGACCACAGAGGCCTTCGACGATACATTTTTGACTGGTGGGCATGAAAGATTCTAGCGATAGAGGAATACCCCTATGTCGGGGTCAACTTTTCTAGGGACCCGGACATGCCCATACCTCTCGGAGCAAAGCAAGGAGAGATAGGTATGTTTGTTTTTTAATTTTGATTCTTTTTATATATATCATTTTTACAAGAATCAGAGTATCTGAAAAATATGTATCTATTTATGTACAGATGTGAGACCAATGCGTTCAATAGAATTCTTGAGGACCAGGTGACATCCTCGACCAGAGGAAGTACTAGCCACAGTCGTCAGACCAGTAGTAACAATAGTAATAGCAGGGGGACCTCCAGCCGGAGAGGCTGAGAGAGTTTTGATATGGGTGGAGCAGAACCTCACCACACTCACTCGTGTAGTCCCTATGGAAAATATCGAGGATCTCCCACCATCAATGCAACCGCATTTAGTTGGGGTGCCTTGGACCTAGGTACAACTCTTCCGGCATTTGGAAAACATTGTGGTTCACTATGGTAGGGCCAACAAGACCCACCCTTAGATTAGGATGGACCACTTATGTGTCGAGAGAACTTTTTGTATATTTTTGAGGGAATAAGCCCCATGATGTATACTGGACATATTTTTTAGGCTCTTGCACCCACCTATGTACTCTGAGACTTTTGATATATATATATANTGCGTATTTACATATTTTATGTCTTATGGGTTACATTTATTTACAAATATATTTACATGTGTATGTGTGTGTTTTTTCTTATGTATGTGAAATATTCCAATCTAATACATGATTAGGTAAAGTATCTATGATTTGATTCAATTTCCTAGGAACATGGATATACGTAATGTAATCAAAGCATCATTCTAAGAGACGTACCCTAAGGAATCGTCGGTGTAGAGTAGGATCATAAACACGATAAATCCCATTTAATTGGGACACAACCAAATGTGCATCTAAGTAGACCTAGAGGTGAGAGATACCATGTGACAAAGCATCACGAAGAAATTCTATCACTACGATGTACTTGGTGACATTGTTTGTGGCATCACCTAAACAAATAACTCCATAAGATAGCAACTGGCCTTGAGGTGTGAAGATCACCCAAGCTACGGAAGAAAGTCTCTGAGTGTGTTGGCTAGAGCTGTCAGCGAACCCAATGAAAACCTCTAATTCACTTGACATCTGCCACAACGAAAAAGATGACATAAAAAATGACATGTCCATAAAACAAAAAGACAACAACTAAATTGTAGAAGTTTCTCTGAGTGCATATGATTTCGTGCTCACATTTATGCACCGCTCATGTATCAACAACTTATATGATCACACCCAGATCTATGGTGGACAACTCTTTCCAGACCCCCCCAACCATTCTACGTTTAACGGTGGTGAGGGGGGGGGGTCCAGAATTGCTGATAATGTATGCACGCATCTAGACGGCCCAAGTTTCGGCGCTTAGATATATGGTTTGTATTGGATTCTGGACCCCCCCCATCCATTCTTCCTTTAATGGAGGGGGAGGGTCCGGAATGTGTGTTAAAAAGCGTGCACAAATCTACGGTCACAAGGAAAGCACATAGATCAACGGCTCAAGGTGTTTTTCAGACCCCCTGGACTGATCTACCTTTAATGGTGGGAGGGGGTATGAAATGGAATCTTACCATGGTAGGCCCTGTTATCACTGAAATTTCGTCCGCACATGGCGACAAGAACTCATCATCGTCAAAACAGGAATGAAGTCATTCATGGCACTGGATTAAATTCACAGCATTGCAAAAGGGTCAAAAACTATACAAAGTAACCAAAAATTGAAGGGCGCTTTACAGACTCTAGGTTCACATGCATATGCGTGGAACATAAACATACCATGCGCGCATGTGCGTATGATGCACGGTTGTGGGCGCAAAAACCCGCGCACCTGCTAAACTACGCATTTATTGAAATTGGTCGGCCTCCCAACCACTAATGGATCAGCTCCCAAGCCGATTTGACATCAACTATGAGCTGAATCTGCATGGTAGGTTGGTCAAAGACCTAATTGAGCCCTAAAGAGCCCCTTTTCACACCTCAAAGGAGTTACATAATCACCCAATGCTATGCTATAAAAAGCCATGAAGAAATATCATTTTCTCAAGGAATTCCAAGTAATGTTATGCTGCTTAGATTGTTTTAAGGACTCACTCCTTGACAATAACACATTAGCACCATTTCATTGAGCTATCCACCCCTCTCTTGAGTGGATATGCTTTGAGTTCTTTCACCATCATTCTCATTTTCTCATTGTAAGGAGAGCAAGTTTGTGAGGGCCTCAAGAGCCTTCCTTTGGAGGAAGAAGGAACCATAGTTCCCTTTCTTCATTGTGCTTTGGATTTCATCAATTGATCAGCCTAAAAACATTAGTGATATTGGTCCATTGTGTTTGTTATTTCTTTTTCCATATGCTCATAGTTTTAGTTTGTTTTAGTTTAATTCTTGTTTATAGTTTTGTTGTTCTTTTTCTAACCCTTTACTCTACAGCTGTCATGCCTAGCAAGACCCAACT
>ML788036.1:213729-250373 GCA_009831015.1 Picea engelmannii | reverse complement strand
GTTCAAGTGCTATTTCTGTTGCTATTTCGTATATCATTTCTGTGTATTGTGAAGATTATGCTGGATATTTTACTGTTATTCTGTTATTTCTAGCATTTCGTTCCTGTTCTGCATATTTTATATATCTGGTATCTTGCAGCATGTAAGCACCCTTTATTTGCTCACCTAGTGACGAATTGGGTGTAAACAGATTGGCGACCATACTGGGGAGAAGGTATCAATTCCTCCCTCATTTGGGTTTATTTTTCTTTCCTTTTGCTTTCATTAACTTGCAGGTGCACAAACCGGCCTCTGCCGACCTGCTAACCAGTCAATTCAAGGGAGAATTGAGAGAAATCCATCTGGATTTCTTCTCTTGGTCGTTTTCCATAGGCATGCGGGTATTCCACCCCATAGACGGGCATCGAGCGTGCATGTGCCTATTCAAAAATTTCTCTCTGTGCGCATGCGCTCTCTGGCTCAATTTAAATAGCGCCCATGCGATCTGTGCGCCTGTGTATGAACTAGTGGGTGCGCATTTGATCTTAATTTCACATTGTAAGGTCTTGGGATGTGGGGAAAGTCATTTTTCTTATTAATAATGATGATATGCATGCTCTAAATACTGCACCACTTAGGCCCCTCAACTTATAAAGGGGATAGTCAAACAAACATAAGCACTTAGGTGGATAAAAATCATTTTCCATTATTTGCTTTTTGCCACGTGGATGGCTTTCTTTGATTTATAATCTAAAGTTGGAAAATCATACTTAATCACACCTAATTCACATTTGGGACTAGAAATTGAAGTAACAATCTTGAGTATGCTCTTCTCTTGCGCCATCAAGTGATCTCGAGAACCAGAAAAGGATTGCGAAAACGATTTCATCACCCTTAACAAAATTCAAAAAATTTTAGGAGAGGACAAAGGCCCTTTTGGGACCCCTCTTAGTTTCATTTTTCAAACATATCTTAAATTTTTAAATGGGCCCATACATGCCCACATGTCACAAAAGTAGGATAGTGCTTGGAATTTTTCTTTCTTAGATCAAAAAACTAGGAGAGTTAAAAGTTTGTAATGGGCCCACACATGCCCACATGTTCAATCTAGGATAGTTTCATGCTTTTTCTAGATTAACTCACACATATGGAGATAAAGGATAGTAACGGACCACATGTCCACATGCTAGTTTCCTAGGGATTTTAAAATTCCACAATGTTGTACCAATGACATCTAGCTAAATAGGTAATCAAACTCTTGTAAAGGACCAAGCGACGTCCACATGCTGCAAGGTGATATCTAAATAACTAAAATTTGGTACACTTTCACTCACACACAAAAGTCACTTTCTAACTCACATAGCCTCATCTCGAAACGTGGTGGTCTAAAGTAGGTCTCCTCAAAAGGGATTCTGAAAACACCCCATCTTTTCTTGATAGGACTATCCACTCCCACTTTTAATCAAACGAGGTTGGTTTTCACCCCCAGCCTCACAAAAAAACTTCATCTAAAAACTTTCTAACAACTCACTAAGTTGTCCTCCACAGGAGGTGCCAAAAGAAGTTTTTAGTCTAGGTAGGATTTCAGGGGTAGGCATCCAAATAACCCCCCGTTATCTGGTTCTCGCATTTTCAAACATAGAAGTTGACGAATAGGGAACTTCAAATCCTCCAAGTCCAATGTTCCAATCAGCATAAGGCAGGGAGATACCCATGAAGGGTCGAAGGCCGAGGTCCGGTTGTTCTGTGCGTCCCCCCTTGAGGCACCCACCTCTTGGACGGGATCCAGCCCGTGACCGATTTCTTAGGCCGAAAATCTAAATGCCGCACTTGGACCGAGGTACCTAGTGACCAACTTTAGGACATCTACCCAGGTGGTGATTGTGGGCTGCAATCGCACCTTGATTGGATTTTGTGTGGCTATTGGGAAGTNCTCTTTCGGGATATTGCCCCCTCTACCCCTCATTATAACCAGTTATTTCATCCTTCACTAGTTTCTCTTCCGGTGACTTCAGACCCCACTGTTGAGTACTATTGGAAGGTCCAGTGCTATTGGAGAGGAAGGAAGTTACGTCTTCTAGGACACGAGCATTTTCTTTCTTTTGATTCCCCCACGTGGACAAAACCCTCTTACCCGCATATATGCTTCTTTCTCATTTATGTATGATGCACATATGATTACAGTTTGACTTTGATATATATATTGTGTAAACAATTACAGCAAAAGACTCTTGTTTCTATATTTCTCTCACCACTTTGTGCACACATTTCACACAACTAGTCTGACATCATTGGGGAACCACAAAACCCTCGTCGTTCACGACACTTGCTCAATCTTCCTCCTATCTCAGGGGGAGTATCTGGTCGTACCCGCTCAACGATACCTCCTTCACACACTCCTGTGAGTTCCACTATCTTAGGATCAGCTTTGCTTGGTTCTACCTTACTTGGGTCCACTTCCCAAGGATATACATTCACTCGCTCTCCTTTGCACGAAAGCGGGGGACCCACTTCCTCTCAAGGAGGAAGCACCAACCCACCTAGTCCCCATCAAGGGTCAGGTTCACAACATGCTATGGATGGAGTTAATCCTCCCACCACACTACAGATGCCATATTTGGCCTCTCTCAACATACCGGATCTCACCAAGCTTACCAATGACCCTATATTGCATGATGCCACATGGCCTGCAATGCTAACCAAACTTCCTTCAGACATACCAAAGTTTGAAGGAGAGGCAGGAGATGATCCTGCCAACCATGTCATGACCTTTCATCTATGGTGTTCTTCCAACAGCATTATGGATGATTCTGTCAGACTACGATTATTTCAACGCACACTCACTGGCCCATCAGCCAAATGGTATGTCGAAGAAAAATCAGGGTCCCACACAACCTTTGAGTCCTTGGCCAAATCATTCTTAACTTTCTTCCAATTACCCATCCGCCATGACAACGGTCTAGAACTATTGTCTAACTTCAAACAGACCTCAGCCACCCACATCGCTGACCACATTCATGAGTGGCATAGGCGACGTAGTTTGTGTAAAGTAGAAACCACCAAACAACAATGTCTTGACTGGTTTCTTAGATCACTTGTTGCTCTCCTTGGTAAGAATGTCGCTTCCACCTTCCTGCAATCTGAAGAGGAAGCCATCAGCAAGGCTCAACAATATGACCTCATTTATGCACAGTCAGGATACTTATACACAGTACTTCCTGATCTTCCAAAACCTGTGCCATTTGTCCAGGACAAACCTGGGATGTCTCACTCAGCAGAAGGACTAATAGGTGCCACCACTCACCATGGTCCACAACCCCAACCACCACCAATGTATGGAACACCTCAATACCCGCCAGCATATGGGGGCACTCCTTATTACCCCCCACCCCCTTATCAACAGCCATACCCTGTTGCTATATCTCCACCCATTAGTGGACCACCACCGACACCCCCCATACATCCACCTATCCCCACAAACAGTGGCACCCCTTCAACATCAGCTTATAGTACTAGTGAAAGAACTTAGCCTTCCTATGTACCTTATGGATTGGTACCACCACAAAATCCATACTTCCCGTTTCCTGGTCCTCCACAACCCATGGCTCCCCCACATCCTCATGCGGGGGTAAATTTTGTTCAACCCTCTGCTGCTCAACAATACCAAAATTTTGAACAGTTGAACACAACCAACCCTTCAAACAATGCCAAGAAGAAAGGAAGGAATAGGAATAACAATAACCCATATCAAGGCAGGAATCAACCCCCACAGCATCAACCCACTGGGGGCAACCAAAACCAAGGGAACCAAAACCCCCAAGGGGGCAACAACAACAAACGCCAAGGGCGGAATAATGTTAAAACCATCCAACCTTGTGCTCTTTATGGCGTGTTTGATCATTACACCCACCATTGCCCCCAGATCGTTGATTTCAAAAGGTTGAAAGACTCTGGGAGCCTTCCCCCCTCCCCAGCACAACCTGCCCCTCAGCAGGCACAACAACAATATTCTCAACAACCCCCTCCCGTCGTGCTGCTAAATCCTATCCCACATTAAGGTGTCATAAACACCCAGTAGGACATGCAACATCCCCCACCTCAGGTGGGACAATATCACAACCCCAACAATCCAGTAGAGCGTACGATTCTCCTCACCAGTGAGGAAGAAATCCTTTTGCAAACACGCAATAGTCAGTATCCTACAACAACTGAGTCTACTCCTATCTCTTCTGAGACAAACCCTACATCGACGGGACCCCCATTGGTGATCCCTTTCCCTTCCACCGACCCACCATTACGGATCCCTCACATCCCATTGCGTAGGAATGTTCACAATCCACAGGCTAGGGCTGCTCATAACTACAGCTTGGTAGATGACTTAGCACAATCCCCGGTTTCCATGTTAGTTTTGGAAGTCCTCCAGACTTGTCCAACACAGCAGAAATCACTACTTTCCACCTTGGGGGCAGTCGACCCTGCAGATACTCGACTTATCACCTTTGACCTTGATAGCTTTGAATCTCGCCTTCCCGCCTTGGTCGTTATTCAAATACTAGTAAAAATATGGAACATCACTGTCCATCGGTGTATCATCGATGAGGAGGCATCTACATGCATCATGTCCAAAATAGTATGGCAGAAGCTTGGTTCCCCAAAACTCATACCTTCCGCCATCACATTACGAGCTTATGACGGAAGACCATCATCTCCTGAAGGGATTTTCCAAAATGTCCCCGTGGAACTCGGGGGCAAACCTATCCTCATTGACATTGAAGTTATCAACGCCCAACTCAATTACAATATCTTGTTTGGATGTAGCTACATGTATGCTATGAAGGCAGTGGCATCATCCGTCTTTAGGACAATCATGTTCCCCCACAATGGAAAGATTGCGACCATTGACCAAGTCTCGCATTATGAGCCAAACCCATCTGCCAATCTCGATAACATTCTTCCTCTCATTCACACCAACAAAGACGCATATCCACTTGTCGAGATGGTTCCTGGGATTTTTAAAGATCCATCCTTATTGGGGACATACCATGGAGCACCACCCCTCCTTCCCCCTAATCAAGTCTGCATCATCTCATCTAAAGGAACTCATACGGAGGAGACACATCCTCCTCAGGAGGCTTCAATCATTCCTGATGTCTCAATAGTTGCATCATCACTCCCATAGGAGCCTCCTGTGCACTTGTCGACCCCCACAGTCCATGAATCCACAACCCCTCAGGAGCCTAATCCCATTTGGGAGACCGTTCCCTGCCCCCTCACCCAAATTCCCTTCTTTTACCCCCCACCCGGTATAGAAGCTTTCCAGGTAGCCGCAACGCTCACACTACCCAATATGGTGTTAGAAATCCCAGTGTGGTATTTACATTCCCCTGAGATGGTCCCTCGCCCACAAGAAGGCCTCCCCATGACAATTCCTGTCCTCACCCCCACTACCCCCATACTCCCTACCCCCCCTGCTATATCTGGGGGCAGGAGAAAGAAGAAGGAGCCCACAACTCCACTTCCTCCGCGCATTCCACTACCTTGCGCATTGTGTGAGAAAGAGGATCACCAAACCAACAACTGCCCATCACTACCGGAATTACGAAATTTGATTCCAATCAATCAAACTCCCACAACACCCGTCACTACTAGTCGTACTACTACCACCCAACATTCCAGTAGTAAAGGGTTGAGGACCAAATTTGCGTGTGCTATCTGTTCCGAGTATGACCACTACACTCATCATTACCCAGCACTGCCATGTTTCCAGCAGACATTAGCTGCTGTGCGCTAGAATTTCCAGAACAACCCATGCCCTGCTACGTCCTCTTCAAACATCACTGACATTCGCTACATCACCACTACAGTCAATGAACGTATGAGAAGCCCTTTTTCTCTCTACAATTCATTAGCTCACTTTACATACCAGTGTCCAATAATCCTCGCACACAGGCAATGTCAATTGACCCTGCGTCACCAACTCGCAGCGGCGGTGATTGACCTTACCTCGCCACTTGAGGATTTTCATGTCAATTCCCCTGAACCTGAGGCACTCCCAATGCCTCCTTGGTTCGTAGATGGCGTATCTGAGGATTTACCCTATAACCCACCCAACTCTCCCGCTCATTCCCCTACAGAGACTCTCCATCCTACCACTATGGGTACCCCTCAGTACCTCAATATATGGTTTATGTCGAGTGAACCCTCACTCTCTCCTAGCAATACCCCCTCCATTTCTTTAGCAGGGGGAAATCCCACTATCACTGAGATCACTCCTCACGATCCATTATATTCCCGTCATTTCCACTGCAATGAAGAAATATTGGAAGAGCTACAACGCCTAGACTCTCCCTGGGATGCACTACATCATCGTGCTCTCTTCCTTCCGCAGGAAGCCCTCATGCCTCCTAGCCACAATCCCATTTATGCGGTCGAAACCAAAGATTTTATCCCATCCGGGCCTATCGATTGGTCCAACAATCCCATTCCTGCACCCGACGCTTTTGAAGAAGGTAATCTGGCTAACATTTCCCCCACCATCAAAATTGACATTTCCATTAAAGATGGCGTCGTCGAAGAAATCATCATTGGAGTTGCTTGAACTCCTCAAGAAATCGCCGCATATAAAGCCCTCTTCCAGGAATATAGGGATATCTTCGCCTGCTCATACACAGAAATGCCTGGCCTCGATCCTTCTATCATCGAGCATCACATCGACACCTGGCCTGACATCACACCAGTTCGCCAAAAACAGCGACCGCTACACCCATCCAAAGCCTCGGCTATCAAAGCCAAAATCGACAAATTACGTACGGCCGGATTTATTTACCCCATTGCTTATACTTCATGGGTTTCGAACCATGTACCCGTCGACAAAAAACAGGGCTCTATCTGTGTCTGCACCGACTTTCGCGATCTCAATAACGCATGTCCCAAGGTAAACTTCCCAATTCCTTTCATCGATCAGATTATCGATGACTGCGCCGACCACGAGGCTCTTTCCTTTATGGACAGATTCTCTGGCTACAAGCAAATTCAAATTCACCCGGCCGATCAATATAAAACCGCATTCATTACCCCGTGGGGTACGTCTGCATATCATGTCATGCCCTTCAGCCTCAAAAACACTGGTGCAACTTTCTAGCGGGCCATGACATACATCTTTCATGATCTGGCTGCAATCATCCTCGCCTACTTAGATGACCTCACTGCTCGATCCAAGAAACGCACCCAACACCTCGATGATTTACGGATCATCTTTCAATGGTGTCTTCAGTACAACATTTGCTTGAACCCTCTCAAGTGTGTTTTCTGTGTCACCACTGGGTGCCTCCTCAGTCTTATCGTTTCCCAAAGTGGTATTACCGTGGACCCCCTTAAAGTCAAATCCATCACTGAAATTCCACCTCCTCGAAATTTCCGACAACTACAGAGTCTACAGGGCAAAGAAAATTTCCTTAGACGCTTTGTTCCTGACTACACCATATGCACACACAATTTCCTCCACTTACTATGTCACGACCTCCCCTTTTACTGGGATGACTATGCCCAACAGTCGTTTGACGATCTTAAAACAATGCTTTCTAATGCACCTTTGATTAGTGCACCTGACTACAATCGCAACTACATCCTCTACGTATCAGCATCAACTGTATCAGTAGCCGGTGTCCTCGTCTAGCTTGGAGACGACAATCGTGAACACGTCATTTACTACGTCAGTAAGAACCTCTCAGGACCACCCTTGAAGTACAAACATGAAGAGAAACTTGCTCTTGTAGTTGTCCTTGCAGTACAGAAACTACGCCATTACATTCTGCTTCGCACCACCAAGGTCGTCGCAGATTCCAACCCTATGCAATACTTGCTCAGCCGTCGCCAAGTTAACAGCAAATTCGGTCGATGGATAGTTATCCTTCAAGAATACGACCTCGAGTTCTCAACACCTAAGAGTAAGAAGGCCCTCGTTCTCGCTGAACTTGTCATGGCCCTTCCCTCTGACACACCTAGTGCCCCCGTCAACACCGACTTCCCTGACGAACATCTCTTCTACATCGCTTCAGATGATCCTTGGTATGGCAACCTTCTCATCTACCTACAAACTCAAAAGTTTGGTAATCACCTATCACGAGATGATCGTCGGCGCATTCGCCATCAGGCCCCCCGCTATCTCCTTATTGGCGACATCCTATATCAGTGGGGCGTCGACACCATTCTTCTTCATTGCCTGACTATTGATGAGGCTGACAGAGTCTTAAATGAATGCCATAGTGGCGCATGTGGAGGCCATCTTTCAGGTATCTCCACAGCTCAAAAGATTATCCGGGCCGGTTACTTTTGCCCTACCCTGTTTCATTATTGCATTCATGCCGTGAAACGATATGAGCAATGTCATCTCTATGCCAACAAATCCCGTGCATCCCGCCACCTAAATCACAGCTATCCCTGGGCCACTTTTCATCTTGAGCCCCCGGGGCGCCTTTTTTTCATATTATGGTCAAGTACGCACGCACGTTGTCACATTTATCTAATACATGCTCATATCTTAGATTCTCTTCAGATATTGTTCACTTTGGGTATTTGGTTGTTCTGTGTACAGGTACGTGATCATCATCTCTCAACATCATTCCTTCAGGTATATACTTAGCACTGGCATGTAGTCTCTCCCGCTGACTTGCATTTACACATCCAGTCACACCCTCTGATATTGGCCTTTAGGATACCCATTCCCAGTTATACAGTACTCACACCTCCCTTTGCATCATCATTACTATTACCCGGTAGCTTTCTTACCCACATGAGTTGTCCCATTCATAGCACCTTTTGGCACTTTTGACACTCATGCTGTTGTTCATTACCCTTTAGGGATGGGAGTCTCAGTAGTCTTTCATCATGTCGTAGATCCACCACATACTCCTTCTCCTCATTTTGCTAGCTTCCCATATGGACTCCCGACTCATCGCTTTATGGTTATGTTCTTTTTACCTGCACCTCCATAGGATCACGAACCCACCATTTCATCCATCATCAGTTTGCCCATCTGCGAACCTATATTCATTTCACCTACCTCATACAGAAACTCACCAATGAGGCCCCCACCCTCCATCAGTTTTCCCAGAAATTTCTGCCCTACCTGGGGCACTCATTTCGCACTGGGGCACTCGTTTCTGTATTTGTACATTTTTTCCAAAAATTATTCATTATTTATTGTACAAACGCCTTTATTTCCAGTTATTTTCTTTTGTCGTCACTGTTGGCGACCTGCTTTCCTTTTGGCCACATGCAACCCATGTCACCCTTGGTTGGAGCATTACTTCTCATTTACCCTTGCCGGCATCGTCCATATCTTCAGAGTACTACCCAGGTCACTCACCTTTACCCTCTGAATTTGTTCACCTTCTCCCATCTCTGGCACAACTTATCACTGGTCTTGTCATCCCCCTGACACTCGATCTTGTCACATGGTTGAGGCCAATCATTATGTCATACACCCTCCAACTAGGGGTAGTCTTGAGTCTTCCCACATTTTGACTTCGTCCATGTACCTCTGCCACTTCCTCACCACAGTAGATTCTGCGAAGCCCTTTGCTTCTGGGAGTCGCGTCCCCCTTTTGTCAACATCAGCACAATTTTCCAGAAGGGAGATAGTATCTTGATTCTCATTCTCCAGTCAATGAGAGATCTCGGACGGCACAGGGGGAGACACCATTGCTCCCTAATGTCGTTGACCCCCATAAAATTCGACGCCAACACTTTCTCATGTTACGATGGGTCTTACTTTGCGACTATTGCAGTTATTATTATCATTTGCCGAAGACCTTTGAACTTGGTAGGGCCATCAATGCCCGCATCATCGTCGCTTCTTATTACCGCAATCAGTGCCTATTGTTCAGAGTATGTTCCTTTGCAGAATTGTCTTCTTCCTTTATCATTACCTCCCCCGAGGGAACTGCAGTTGTCTACACCAACACTTCAGTCATCTTTTTTCAGAGTTACATCACACAAGCATGGGGCATGCCCGCCTCGTTTGTACACACTTGTATATTGTTACGCACCTTATGGAAGGTCGGGTTCTACCGGTTCCTTTCTTCTCCAAAGAATTGCTCTACATGGTCCCACTCTTTCTCTCTCTTACCACAACATTCTTAGTAAAAGAAACATTGATGGATTTCGGCTATACGTATGCTCCTAACCTCATCCATCAGGGGGCATCTGTTATCACTGAAAAATTTTCTGCACATGGCGACAAGAACTCAGCATCGTCAAAACAGGAATGAAGTCATTCATGGCACTGGATTAAATTCACAACATTGAAAAAGGGTCAAAAACTATACAAAGTAACCAAAAATTGAAGGGCGCTTTACAAAATCTGGGTGTGCACTCATATGCGCGGAACAGAAACGTACCATGCGTGCATGCGCGCATGACACGCGACTGTGGGCACAAAAACCCATGCACCTGCTAAACGGTGCATTTATTGAAATTGGTCAGCCTCCCAACCACTAATGGATCAGCCCCCAAGCCGATTTGACATCAAATCTGAGCTTAATCCGCATGGTAGGCTGGTCAAAGACCTAATTAAGCCCTAAAGAGCCCCTTTTCACACCTCAAAGGAGTTACATAATCACCCAATGCTATGCTATAAAAAGCCATGAAGAAACATCATTTTCTCAAGGAATTCCATGTAATGTTATGCTGCTTAGATTGTTTTAAGGACTCACTCCTTGACAATAAGACATTAGCACCATTTCATTGAGTTGTCCACCCCTCTCTTGAGTGGATATGCTTTGAGTTCTTTCACCATCATTCTCATTTTCTCATTGTAAGGAGAGCAAGTTTGTGAGGGCCTCAAGAGCCTTCCTTTGGAGGAAGAAGGAACCACAGTTCCCATTCTTCATTGTGCTTTGGATTTCATCAATTGATCAGCCTAAAAACATTGGTGATATTGGTCCATTGTGTTTGTTATTTCTTTTTCCATATGCTCATAGTTTTAGTTTGTTTTAGTTTAATTCTTGTTTATAGTTTTGTTGTTCTTTTTCTAACCCTTTACTCTACAACTGCCATGCCTAGCAAGAGCCAACTGGGCATGTAATCACCCTTTATTTGCTCACCTAGTGACGAATTGGGTGCAAACAGGCCCCCTATCTATACGTGGCATAAATCTACTGGTCCCGAGTCCCACTACCTCCTACTGTCTGACATACCTTGTCACCTCATGACGTCATCATCCACCTTTCCATAAGAGTCACATCCCATAACTTCATCAGTCATTCTCCCTCATTCACTCGTGGAATGTCCCCTCACCATGATTTTTTCCCCCAATCAATAATTTCCACATGACCCATCCGTATCCCTCAGCCGTTGTCACCTGCCATCTCACATTCTAAATGACCCGTTGGCCATTTATTACTGCATAACTTATCCGTTAACCAACTGACCTATCCCCTACTCCCTATGGATACCCGTTTACTCAAAACTACCCTCACCATTTCATTCTTTCAGCATCTTCCCACTCATCATACCAAAGAATTTACCCCATTTTCCTCTCCATTACAGCCAGTCGACCCATCTACATTCATCCTCGCTAACGTTGTTTTATTTATAGGTATTATTACAGTAATGGTGCCAAAGTCAAAACGAACAGAAGGAGAGGAGAATCCATTTCTCCCACCTCCTGTTTACCTCGATAGGATTCCACTGGCTGACAAAGATTACTTAATTGCAGACACTAAGTGCAATTTCAAATTCACAGACCTTCAATCATGGCTTAAAGAAGTTTTCCTGGACCAGAGTGATGAAATTGGACTCTGGGAGTCCAACCTACCCTTGTATCTCTTCCCCCAGATTCACCATTTCCTAGAGTTCACCCTCAAGTGCCAAACCCACTATATTCTCAAGCAAAGAGCCATCATATCCTCGTCTAGGGAAGGTATTTTCCTCATCACACTAGAAACCATCGACCAAATGATGCAAATATTCCTAGCCGACTCTGCCTCACCTTTCAACCTTGAAATCATTACAGAGTTATACCAGAAGATGACGTTTCCTCAAAGAGCTCAAATATTTGATCTTTTTCTTCCACATTATGCTCAGCTCCTCGCTACAAATCCCCCTTATCCTTCCTCCATTTTCTCAACAAAAGGAAACTAGGTTATCACATCGCTATGCACCTTGTTGGGTTATTATTCATATCAGTGGGTAGATGAACCCATTCTAGGATTTTTGTCTATTTTCTCCACTGATTAAAAGCCCACTACACAATTTGATTTTAGCACGTTCTTGGCGAACAACATTCACGAGCAATTCATCAATTTTGCCACAGAAGGCATGTTTCAGTATTCTTCAATACTGGCATACCTGTTCGTTTTCTTCCAAGAGGACAAATTTTCTTTTTCTATGTAGAATATGGACGAAGATGGCATACCCCAGGCAGTAACTGCATGGACTTCCCTAATCAGACATAATTCCATGGAATTCAGCTTCAAGTAGTTCATCGATTAGTTCTACCACCCAGTGGTGAGTATGCTCAGTGGTAGACCCAAAACCAGGATTAATGACGAAGTTCAGAGGATCCTACATCTCTCGGATCATACAAAGATTGGTGATTGGTACATATACCAAAATCACACTGAGATTAGAGTCTACGGGTGCGAGTTGGCCCCATGTCAATTGACCAAATACTTACCTGTCAGAATTGTTTCTCTGGAATACATAAGGCATATGATAAACTCGGATGATATTCATTTTGTATCTTTAAAGAAGAAGCAACAACTCAGAATCAAAGGGAAAATTGGGTCTTTCATCTGCAACAGACGAGCTGTTGGGGAGGAAGCAGACAGGCTACTGAAGGAAATGAAATTCTTTATGAGTTTCGCATGGCACTATGATCCGTGTAGGATCATTTCAGAGATGAGGATAAAAAACAAGAATATCCCGTATGTCCACAAACCTAGGCCTGAGGTAGAAGAATTTGCAAACCAGACAGGATGGGAAACAAATACTTTGGTTGAGACAGAACAATAGAACCTCCCGATCACCGTATCACAGACCTAGGTAGGATCTGTCAACTCCTATCACTGAAGTGTCATTAGAAGAATTTCGACTACATACCAAGAGGTCAAAAACTAGTCCAGCTCCTGACTCGACTGGAGAAAAGGAAATTTCATCCACTATAGTGACAGAGGTTGATCGGTCGATCTTCAATACAAGAAACAAGTATATAACCACAGTGTTACCAAAGAAGCCTATAGATACTCCACCAATCAACCATCTAGGCAATACAGGACCAAAGCTGAGTATTTTTTAGAAATACGACCTAATCAAGAAAAAGAATCAGACTCTGGAAAGCAGCACATATGCCCAATTCTGAAAGTAGACATCAACTGCACAACACAGCCTGCTATCGACATTCAGCACGGAGAAGGGCAGAATGCACATGGAATTTCTCCAAGCACAGGTGCCAGACCCAAAGGTAATCACTGATTACAAAGGGAAACTTTTCAATTCCAGAATAAGGATGTAAACGCAGCCGATCAAATGGATCTGCATAGGCAAACTGGAGAAATGGTCTTCTCCACGTTGGCACATGCTTTCACTACTACCTCTAGGTTACAAGTGTCTCTGAACAACATCCAAACACAGTTGAAACTGGAGAAAATATCCTCCTTTACCAAGGATAACAGGATCAAGATGTTGGAGGAACTAGTCCTCAAGATCGGGTATGATCCCTCAAATGTGAAAGAAGTCGAGGAGATTATCAAGAAGAAAAACATAGACATAACATCTTTAAGGAAACAACTGAAGCTTCCACCAATAGTAGACTCGTAGGCAAATGAAATAACATAGACATAAGGAGAAAAAGATGAAATGCTTAAGTTGATCATGGAGCAGAATGCACAATTAAAGGAAATGGAAGATGAAATGGAGAAGCTAGTGAAAGAGAAAGAAAATTTGAAACCCATGGAATTCATTCCATTGAGTGCAGTTCCACTCTCAGGAGTGAGCACAACATCACTAGTAGAAGTCCCATTGGCGAATCCACTGATGTCTGGAAAAGACGATTGAATTGGCCAAATTTATGGAAGAGATGAACCTGCAGGAGACAGAGATTAGCAGGCTCAAAAAGGAGATTGAGAACCTTCAGAAACTCAAATCCTCTTATCAAACCAGCTTCTCCAAGAAAAAACAGTTGTCAGACTAGCTCAAACAAGAGTTACAACAGCTCCTGAAGCAAATAGTGGCAGGTAAAACACTAGCCGAAGTCAAAGAAAGTGTCTGGAAAGACATCACCAAGTCGATGAATGAAATATGGCCAATGATACAGATTATGTTTGAGAAAAATCAATTGGTGCAGAGAAGTAAACAAGCCATTGAGAAGATCATATCAGAACTGAGAGAGATGCCCACACAGGCTAATGGAATCATCAAATTCCTAAATTATAAAACTAGACAGGAGTTGGAAGAGATGAGAATTGAGGATATAACATAGACCATCCTTGAGGTCAAGAGAGTCTTGACCAAGAGAGGATCGATGCTTCAGCTGGAAGAAAAGGTTCAGGCTATGGACCTATGGGTACAAAAGTTTTTCAACAAGATTGAGGCTCTACAGAAGAAAGGTCTTCCTGGTTTGAAGGTGATAAACAACAAACTGATGACACTCCCAGATTACAAAAAGAGACTAGCCGAGGTGGCTAAGGATAGTTCAAAATTTTTAGGAATTCAAGGAAGAATCATTGGTAAGGCATTCCCATATGCACTTCAGTTGGACATTAGCATACAACATGAGATCTGGTACATCTTCATCACCAAGCCTACATTCGCCAAGTACACAGAGATGGATGAAGTCTACCGAAGGTTACTCAAAGTTAGTGTTCCCATTCATCTTCGATGGGAAGAGCTTTGTTACCTGATCGAGTAGTCGATGAGCTATCCTAGCCCAGTCAGCTATCTAGTCAGACAAGGTTGTGCAGAGGCCTCACCAACAGTTCACCTAGAAAACAACATGAAGTTGGGACACGTCATCAAATAGTTTTTTATATTTCTATAATTTGTTAAGTTAGTTAGGCTAAAAATAGATTTACCACGTCCTGATCTTTAATGACAGGATTGTTTGTAATTTTGGGTGATAAAAACTTCACTTTTCAAAGTATTGAGGGTTGATCTTTATGCCTTATGAGCTATCAGACTGTAATATTTTTCAAGAGATCTTCCCTTAATACAAAGAGGCATTTTTACAGGATTTTTGCTTGTATTCACTGGTGATGTTTTCCTTTCTAAGTTAAATGTTATTCTCATTTAGTTATCACACTATTTGCTAAATCTAATCTTTGAAAGTAACGAACATTGCAGAATTTATCTTTGTATACCCTGTTTCCAACTTTAAATATTTTAGTGTTGTATCTTCTGATTTTATGATAAAGAAATTCTTAATTGCTTCTTTGGTGTAACTAACATTCTCACCTTTTCTGCTATTCCTCATTTATATTGCTAAAAGAATCCAGTGATTACATTATCTCACCCTATGAAAATTTGCTTTGTTTTTTGGTTTAGATTTTATTTTTATGATACAGACCCCATAGCCCAATGGATGTGTAAAACTCTCTCAGCCAACCCAACGAAAACTACAACAAACAAAATCAACATATTCTATTTACCTAGCCTAATATTTTAAATTCGAAAACATATCTAAATCATATAGAGATATCCCTCTCTGGAGCTAGTAGGGCTACATCCCAGCTTCGAAGAGGTTGGATAAAGTTACCTCCCATAGATTTCTTCTTTTCTAACAACCTCTAGGAAATTTACAGAGCATTAACATAGTGGTGACCATACTGGGGAACAAAACTGAACAAATTTTTAACCTCACGCCTTCTTTTGCCTAGAAGAAAAGTTTGCTTCTGAAATATTGCAAATCAGTGAAAGAAGTAATGTTTAGAGGTTGTTGAAAACTTGCACATATTATTTTCAGATTTGTAAAACTAAAAAGTATATATATATAATCAAAAAGAAATCTGGCTCCCAAAAGAGCTTATACTTGATCTCACCCAGACCCATAACCTATGATAGCAACTGATAATCCAGAACAGTTACTCAGGAAAAAGACCATAGTTTGTTAAGAACCTTGTCAACATGTTGCACATGATCCTCCCAAGACTTTCTATAGATTAGTATATCATCAAAAAATACTAACACAAATTTTTGAAGGAAGGGCTTGAAAATGGAATTCATCAACCCTTGGAATGTGGAAGGTGCAGTTGTAAGGCCAAAAGGCATGACCAAAAATTCATAATGGCCTTCATGAGTTTGGAATGTTGTTTTTGGGATATCTTCTTCCTTCATTATGATCTGATGATACCTTAAACAAAGATCTAATTTTGTGAAATAGATTGCTCCATGTAGTTCATCTAACAATTCATCAATGACGAGAATGGGAAACTTATCTTTAATAGTGATCTTGTTGAGCTCTCTATAATTTGGACACATACACCATGAGCTATATTTCTTTAATACCATTACCACTGGTGCAGAGTAAGAACTTTGGCTAGGTCTAGTAATGCTAGCCTCTAACATTTCTTCAACCATGTGCTCAATTTCACTCTTCTGGGCATAAGGGTATTTGTATGGCCTAATGTTAGGAGGAACACTCCTAGAAATTAGGTGAAATTCATGATCATGATTTCGAGTGGGTGGGAGACCTTTGGGAATATCGTCAAATACTTTGGAATGCTTATCAATGATCCTTTGGATATATTGAGGAATAGATGGCTTAGATGTTTGAAAATCTAGTGAGCATAGTTGTGCAATAATGCCTTGATGCCCCTTTTTCAATAATTTTGTCATTCCATTAGAGATTATCACCTTACCGGGCTTCCTTGTGATACCTCTTAACTCAATTTCTTTTCCTTCCAATGAAAATTTCATGAAAAGTTTTTGAAAATTAAAATCCATTGTTCCTAATGATTGTAACCATTGGATTCCTAGTACAACATCTGCACCACCCATGGGTATAGCAATCATTGGAATATTCATTACATATCCCCCCATAGTAATATTGATCTTAGTGCATTTTCCTGAGCAATTGATAGTTCCTCCATCTGCAATCATTACTTGAAACTATGGCGCTGGATATACAAAGCAATTGAGATCTTTGGATAATTTACAGTGAATGAAATTATGAGTACTGCCAGAATCAATTAGGACTATTACCTTTTTTTTTTTTGATGTATCCTTCGATCTTGAGGGTTTGAGGAGTGTTAATTCCAACCAATGCATTACACGATATCGTGGGAGTCAACTCTTCAGACGAAATTGCTTCTACGTTTTCTTCTTGAGATGGTTCTTGTTCTTGTTCTTCTTCCTCTTCACAATCTATGTAGAATAATTTCTTCTCACCGTACTTATGTCCCTTACTGTACTTGCTATCACAATTAAAGCATAAACCATTTTCTTTTCTTTCCTCCAATTGTTGAGGTGTCAACCTTGTAGGTTGAGGTGTTTTAGGAGAAGGAAAATTTTTCTCTCTATAGATGTTAGGATAGGTCCTTCTAGTAGCCATAGCCATATTTTTACTTTCAACATTTCTTGCCACCTTAAATGCATTCTCCGATGATTTGGGTTATCAAAGGTGAACCTCATGTTGAATGTTATCCTTTAAAGTTCCTATGAATACATCAATCAAGTGCTCATCTGGAATATCGGTTACCTTTATATTCAATATTTGGAAGTTCTCAATGTGCTCGGTAACTAAACCCTTTTTCTTGAGATTTATCAATTGGCTAAATAAGATATTACTCCTTGTATCCTCATAGTGTGTTATCATTTCTTCCATGAAAATTGTCCAAGTGACGAGTGATTTGTGAGAACAAAGCCATCGATACCATACAAATTGATTAGTTTCTAAATATAAAGAAGCAATTCATACGTTTTGTGTATGTGGCACATTATGGAGATCAAAGAATTGCTCCATCTGATATATCCATGTGATTGGGTCCTTGCCATCAAAATTCCTAATATAAATCTTAGGAATGCGGTTGGTATTCAAACCAAAGTTGGAGTTTCTCCATTCTTGATTCACCTTCCTTGTGTCCTCATCATGAATTTCATGGGATGCATTTTCACTTTCAGGTGTCTTCTCTGTTACGAGAAAGGCTATCTTGTACAGAATGTATCTCTGAAAGTATAAGGCCTCAAGAGACGAATTTTGAACCCAACGTACCTTGTTCTGTATGATAAATATCCTCCAAGCAGTTCCTTCTGAAATGTTGTAGAAAACAATTTATAGTGAAAATTCCACGGTGTCTTAGATGTAGCAGTGAAACCCCAGGACCTTGAGCTCTGATACCATATGTTAAGAACCAAATATCAATATAGCATAGAAAAACCTCAGAAAAATTACTCAATGCCTTGAAAAAGAGATAATTTCAAATAATAAGCCCCTTCGAGGGGGAAACCTCCTTTTACCCCACTTAAATGTTTAAGTACAAGACGATTCAAAATGAAAATGTCTCCTTGGTATATATAGGAGACTAGGAGGTATAATTACAACTAATGGCCTAAAGACAACATAAATAAAATAACATTATGAATATAATATGCCCCAATTAATGGGTAATGAGACAATATTAGAGCTTAACATAGCTGAAGATTCAGTGAGTCATAATCCCCTTCAGAATTCCCCTTCTCTTCCAGAGGAGCTTGTTGCTCTTTAGGATCTTGACTTTGACATCCTTTTCGAAAAAAGCCTATTCAGAACAAAATTTGATAGCTTTGTAGTAGGAACCATCTTAGACCCAACCATATTGCAACCCTGGACCCCTAAAGTTCTATCTCGCACTTCTAAACCTCAAACCACTCACTCTGTGCCAGCTAGTCCCTCCTCATCCTCATCTTCTGTCACCACCCCACTTAGCATCCAGGTTATCGTCCCACCCTCTCCGCCTATCATGGCAGCCGGATATGCTCCCTTGGTGTTGGCCACACCCCTTCATGCTATTCCCCAGGATTATCAAACGAGACTTCCACAGTTCGATGGAATAGGACCCTTGACCGCACAACAACACGTTGACAAAATGAATGATTATTTTGACCTGTAGGAAGTAGACGAGGCTGACATTCAAATGAGACTATTTTCCTAGAGTTTTACGGGTGACGTTAATAAATGGTATAAAGGTTTGTGTTGCCTCAGTTCTCAACCTTACCACATTTCAAAGAAGTTTTCTAGACAGATGGGAGGTAAAGAAAATCCCTCTCCAAATCTTGTCAGAATATGAAAACATCAGAAGAAATCAAGGTGAGACAGTACAAGATTACTGCACCCATTTCAATAACCTGTACAATGCAATTCCAGCCAATATTAAACCTCCACAAGGTTTGGCATTGATAAAATTCCCCGATGGTTTTGACGTCGATATTAAACCTCCACAAGGTTTGGCATTGATAAAATTCCCCGATGGTTTTGACGCCGATATGTCGTATCAATTAAGGGAAAGAAACTCCACCACCCTAGAGGGCATGCAGAAAAGTGCAATAAGTGTGGAGGCCAACTTGTTGGAAAAAAGGGCACGACATAGGACAGAGAGGCGAGTCACAATTAAAGAGGAACCTTCCACATCAACCTCTGATTCCAAATTGGATTCCTTGGCCAGAGAAATGGAAAGAATGATGGAGAGACTTACTGTATCTGAAAGAAACCCTCCTAGATAAAACCCACCAGCTCCTCAAATTTGGAATCCTAACTTCAGAACAAAACCTCCTCAAACCAAGAAGAGAAATCCTAGGGATCAAAGGGAATAGAGAGGTCTTGATCAATAGATCAGACCTCCCCTACAAGAAAATTATGACGATGAAGGAAATGAAGTAATTGAAGAGCTGGAGGATACTCACATAAACCTCATGGGCATTCACAATAACGAAGCTATTTTCCTTACCCAGGAAGAGCAAGAACTTTTTCTTCTCTCTCAAACCAAGTTAAGTGAAGAAGCTGAAGATGCCAAACAATAGGAATTTGAAAATTCTATTTTGGAGGTACATCGAAAGTACAATTTGCGAAGTAAAAAGACAGATGAAGGTTCTCCAAAAAAGGTGACCGAAATGAATAAGACAGTCGAAACCCAAAAATCCCCTAAGCCTTCTGCCGAGAAGAGTCCTGAGAAAGGTAATGCTAAAGTTCGAGTAAAAAGGAACCTTACCATTCTGAAAAGATCATCGCAGACCGAGGTTTCATCAACTAACCCACCAAATACTTCTATCTAGAAGATTCTGGTGGACAAATCGGAATTTTTGAGCCAAAGAAGAGCACCTACACCTTTCAGCCTCGAAGGGGAATTAGCCAAAGTAAAAATTCACATTCCCCTTTCCGAGTTGTTGAGCAAAGATGCTTACCGCTCATAGGTGATTAAAGCGCTAACCATTGAACCTGATATATGCACGAAGACCTTAATCGTTGGATCAACAAATCATTTAGATACTGTAAAACTTACAGATGACCAACCTGAACTCCTGTTCAGACCAGAAATGGATGGTTAGATTGACAATGGTGTTGTCGCTCCCTTTTACATTAGTCTTAATATACACAACCTGATTTTTCATAATGCTATGTTAGATTCGGGTGCTTCCCATAATCTGATGCCTAAAGCAGTGATGGAAAAATTGGGACTTGAGGTTACTAGACCTTACAAGGACTTACACTCATTTGACTCCAGTAAAGTTAGATGTATTGGTTTGATCAAGGATCTATGTATCACACTAGTTCAGATTCCCATAAAAAGCATGGTCATGGATGTTTTGGTTGCAGACATTTCCCCAAAATATGGTATGTTGTTGTCCTGGTCTTGGGGGCCCAAGTTGAAAGGTACTTTGTAGTTGGATATGTCGTATGCCACTGTCCTAGTTTTTGGTCAACAGAGAAGACTATACAGAGAAACACTGATGAAGTACATGGTTAGTAGCCAAGAAAACCCACATAACTATCCTCTATACTCTACACATTCTGACCTGGACCCCTTCATCCTATACAACGATGGTGATATGGGAGAACAAATCATTCAACTGGAAGAAGATACATTTGGTCCAAATGAAGGCCAAGAAATCGTTGAGGTAGAAAGAAAGAAAAATTTGATAACTGAAGAATTGTCAGCGGATTTCTGGAGCATGGACTTTGATGGAACTATAAGTAAAGAAGGAGATGGAGCAGGAGTCTGGTTTCATAATCACAGATCCAGGTATTCGAAAAACCATTCTTACAAGTTAAATTTTCAATGCACTAACAATATTGCCGAGTATGAAGCCTTGATGCTCATTCTGAAACTTCTAAAGAAGGTTGGTGACAAACAAATTATGGTAAGAGGTGATTCTGAGTTAATAATCAAGCAAATTAAAGGTGAGTTTTCAGCAAAAAACCCCTGTCTTAGAGCTTATAGTAATGTTTTTCTGGATGCCCTTAAATGTTTCACTAAAGTTGATTTGCAGGTGATGCCTAGGGGACAGAATATTTTCGCAGATGGGTTAGCTACGTTAGCTGCCACATGAAAGATACCTTTTCATTCCACTTACCTATACATGGTGGAGGTGAAATGTAGACCAACTGTTCCATACAACATCAACTATTGGCAGGTATTTGGTAATGATGATCAAATTGAAGATTTTCTGCAATGTAAAAATGATTTCGAGTGTACAAACATAGACTTATAAAATGAAGATGAAAATTTAAAAAGACCTGATTTTGGAAATGATAGTGTAAATAAGATAGATTCAGGAGAGTTAGGTGATGATGAGATAGAAGTTGATGTTTTGCATTTGAAAAGTAATGTTTTACCTAGGGGTTTAGTTCTTTTAGAGGACTTATTTGATTTTAATTATGTAGCTAAAAAAACGAAATTTGAAGCCAATGGTCAAGAAGTAGAAGATTGTAATATAGGGACTGAAGAGAAACCCAAGATGGTGAAAATTTACAAATCATTACCCCTTGAGAAGAAACTCAAATACATTGAGATTTTCAAATAATATTCAGACATATTTTCCTAGGGTTACGAGGACTTGAAATCTTATGACACCAACATCATACAACATAGGATTCCAATAAAAGAAGATCAAAAACCTTTCAGACATAAACTTAGGAGAATCAATCCCAAGCTACTTCCCCTGATAGAAAAAGAAATAAAAAAAATGTACGATGCTAAAATCATAGTCCCGTTACATTTTTCCAAATGGGTTTCAAATTTGGTCCCAACATGAAAGAAATCCATAGAAATCAGGCTTTGCATCGAGTTTTGAAATTTGAATAAGGTCTCTCTGAAGGACAATTAGCCATTGCCAAAAATGGACCACATATTACAAAGGGTAGTCGGATCTAGTCGAATCTCTTTACTGGATGGGTTCTCGGGTTATAATCAGGTCCTCGTTCACCTAGATGACAAAGACAAAATCGCTTTCACAACACCACGGAGTACTTTCATGTATGTGAAAATGCCTTTCGGGTTGATGAACGTCGGGGCCACTTTCCAGAGGGAAATGGACATCGCTTTTGTGGAAGAACTCGGAAAAATTATTTTCATCTATCTGGATGATGTAACTTTGTTTTCCTAATCTGATGACAAGCACTTACAACATCTCAAATGAGATTTTGAGAAATGGAGGAAATTTGGGATTTCTTTAAATCCTAAGAAGAGACTTTTTGGATTAGAGGAAGGTAAACTTCTAGGGAACATAATCTCTAAGGATGGAGTTAAAATAGACCCCAGCAGAATCGAGGCCATTCAAAAATTAGAACACCCAAGAAATATCAAAGAGTTACATTCTTTTATCAAAAAAATAAACTTTCTACGAAGATTCATACCCAACCTGACTGAGCTACTCATGAACATCACAAACATGTTAAAAAATGACACAAAAATAAAATGGGACACTGAGTCTAGGCAGTCTTTTGAACAAGTCAAATGTGTACTCACACAGACCCTAGTCTTGATCAGTCCTGACTTCACCAAAGATTTCTATCTTTTTTCTTTCGCCTCTGAACATACCATTGCAACAGTATTACTACAGAAAAACAATGAAGGGTATGAACAACCCATAGCCTTTTTCATTAAAGCCTTAAGAGATGCTTCTTTGAATTATAAAATAATGGAGAAACAAGATTTTGCCTTGGTGAAAGCCATAAAATATTTTAGAGTATACATTCTCCATTCCCACACCATTTCATATGTTCGTAATGCAGTAGTAAAAGACATTTTAACCCAAGACAATCCGGACGACCGAAGAGGAAAATGGATTGCTATCATTCTAGAGTATGACATAGAGATTAATCCTACTAAACTGATTAAAGGTCAAGGTCTAGCAAATTTAATGGTTGAATCAAATTTCCATGTTCTTGACATTAATTTCTTAGTTGCAGCAGATGAACAGGGTGAGCAGGTGACTTCAAGCATGAAAGAGGTATTTCTAAGCTCTCCATGGTACGTAGACCTGATATTTGTTTTGCATAATTTACAAGCTCCCCTTGGTTTGACCAAAACTAAAGATAGGTTTTTGAAATTGAAAGCATTAAAATTTTGCATTCTAGAAGGCAATATGTATTGGAAAGATCCTGGAGGTATTTTATTAAATTGTTTATTGAAGGATGAAGTTGACAGAGTACTGCAGGATTTTCATGTAGGATATTGTGGTGGTCATCTGAACTAGAAGGCCACAACCAAAAAAATCCTCAGAGCTGGATTCTATTGCCCAACTCTATTCTCTGATGTGCATCATAAAGTGACTTAGTGTCATAAATGTCAATTGTTCGAAGGAAAAAGGAAACTTCTTCCTCTACCTCTAAAACCAATCTCTGTTGAAGCCCCTTTCTAGTAATGGGGATTAGAATTCATCGGAGAAATACATCCTCCTTCTTCGGGCTAGCACAGGTGGATTCTTACTGCCACAGATTATTTCACAAAATGGATCGAAGCAGTACCAAGCAGGCAAGCCACTGATTCTATCATTATTAAATTTCTTGAAAATAATATCTTGTCTCATTTTAGATGTCCTAGAAAGATTATAACTGACAATGCAGCTACTTTTTGATCTAAGAAACTCATAGATTTCTGCAACCAGTATCATATTTGTTTGGGTCATTCCACAACTTACTACTCTGGTAAACATTATCAAGAAAACTTTGCAAGAAAACAAGAAGTCATGGCATAACAAGTTGGTTTTCACATTATGGGACGACAGACTCACCACCAAAAGGTCAATCAGTATGTCACCATATCAGCTTGTCTATGGAACATAAGTAGTTTTTCCCACTTCCTTAGGGGTTCCTGTCATGAAATTGCTGCAAGACATACAAGCCGAGCCAAATGACTCCCAAAGAAGGATCAATTAGATGATCCATTTGCAGCAGTCTAGGGAAGAAGTGTACAAAAAGACTCAGGTAGTCCAAGAAAGCATTAAGAAGATTTTTAACAAAAGAACCAAGGAAGATGATTTTGATCTAGGAGATTTGGTGCTAAAATGGGATTCCCGAAATGAAGATAAGGGAAATCATCGCAAATTTGATAGCCTATGGAAGGGACGAAGGGACCATACATGATTCAAGCATTTAGAGGGAATAACACTTTCTTGCTAAACAACAGTGATGGGACAGATCTTTCAGGAGGACCTGTAAATGGAAAAATACTGAAGCATTATTCACCGCCTCAGTAGACACCTGAAGTCACACTTTCCATTGTAAAAACCATTTTCATTTTTCTTGCGATTTTCTAAGTGAATAACTTTGTTCAGATGGTTGAAGACTGGATGGAAGGCCCTAAGCCACTGACCATTGTTTTCCATTTTTTGAAAATAAAACCAATCAAGCAACAAAGGCGACTATGAAGAAAGTTTCAGAACATCAGAAATCAGGATTCTTGGCACTTCACAAGGAGAGTACCATCCCCAGGTGGAGCCGCTATTATCACCCTATAATTTATAGGATCAACTGGTGAATGGAATGTTTTCTCTTCAATGTTTGTCATATGATTTTTCATTCTGCAAATAATTTGAGAAAAAGAAAACGAAAACGAAAAGAAGAAGAAAGAAAAGAATAAAAGAGGGCACAAAAGAATTTCAATTAAATCCCCATGCAATAACAGTGACTTGGTCCATACCTTTAAAGCATGGCCAAGCTTCTTTAAATTGATGTTGATAGGAATAGTGAATAAGCTTGGATAAACTTTTTAATATTAGCCAAGTGATCTAGGATAGTTATTGAATAAATCTGGCCAGACTGTCTAATCTTGGTCAGGTAGCCCCAGGATAGATTAAGTTCTTAGCCCAACAGTTTAATCTGGGATAATTTTCATAGGACGTTAGGTTAGAATATAGGGTAGTTTGCTTGATTTAAATAAAACCAGCTCGATGATCAATGTTGGACCATGTCTTGGATGCTTAAAATGTTGTTTGTCTAACCCCTTGGTGATGTAAACATGTAAAAGTTTGGGAAAACTCCATGATATGCATTTATCCTAAGTTTCTCTAGACGCATATGCTTTCGCGCTTGCATTTATGCACCACTCATGTATCAACGACTCAGATGATTGCACCCAGATCTACGGTGGACAACTCTTTCCAGACCTCCCCCCTCCCCGGACCATTCTACCTTTAATGGTGGGGAGGGGTCCAGAATCCCTGATAATGTATGTGTGAATATGGACAGCCCAAGTTTCGGCGCTTAGATCTACAGTCTGTATTGGATTCCAGACCCCCCTGTCCATTTTACCTTTAATGGAGGGGGGGGTCCGAAATGTGTGTTAAAGAGCATGCCCAGATCTAGAGTCGAAAGGAAAGCACAAAGATCAACGGATCAAGGTGTTTTTTGAACCCCTCTGACTGATCTACATTTAATGGTGGGGGTGGGGGGTTCAGAATTGAATCTTACTCTGGTAGACCCCCTATCTATACATGGCATGAATCTACTGGTCCCAAGTCCCACCACCTCCTACTATTTGACATACCTGATCACCTCATGACTTCATCATCCACCTTTCCATAAGAGTCACATCCCATAACTCCATCAGTCCTTCTCCCTCATTCACTCATGGAAAGTCCCCTCACCATGATTTTTTCCCCCAATCAATAACCGCCACATCACCCATTTGTATCCCTCAGTCATTGTCACCTTCCATATCATGTTCTAAATGACTCGTTGGCCATTTATTACTTGATAACTTATCCATTACCCAACTGACCCATCCCCCGTACCCAAGGAATACCCATTTACTCAAAACTACCCTCACCACTTCATTTTTTCACCATCTGCCCACTCACCATACCAGAGAATTTACCCTATTTTCCTCTCCATTATAGTCAGTTTCCCCCATCTACAGTCATCCCCGCTAATGTTGTTTTATTTGCAGGTATTGTTACAGTAATGGAACCAAAGTCAAAATGAACAGAAGGAGAGGAGAATCTGTTTCTCCCACCTCCTGTCAACCTCGATAGGATTCTACTGGTCGACAAAGATTACTTAATCGCAAACCCTAGGTGTGATTTTGACTTCGCAAACCTTCAATCATGGCTTAAAGAAGTTTTCTTGGACCAGAGTGATGAAATTGGACTCTATGAGTCCAACCTACCCCTATATCTCTTCCCCTAGATTCACCATTTCCCAGAGTTTGCCCTCAAGTGCCAAGCCCACTATATTCTCGAGCAAAGAGCCATCGTATCCTCATCCAGGGAAGCTCCTTTCCTCATCACGCCAGAAACCATCGACCAAATGATGCAAATATCCCAAGCCAAATCTGCCTCACCTTTTAACCTTGAAATCATTACAGAGTTATACCAGAAGATAACATTTCCTCAAAGAGATCAAATATTTGAGATTTTTCTTCCACAGTCCGCTCAACTCCCCACTACAAATCCCCCTTATCCTTCCTCCATGTTCTCAAAAAAAGGAAACTAGGTTATCACGTTGCTATGTGCCTTGTTGGGTTATTATTCATATCAGTGGGTAGATGAACCCATTTTGGGGTTTTTGTCTATTTTCTCCACCGATGAAAATCCCACTACACAGTTTGATTTCAGCACGTTCAATCACGAGCAATTCGCCAATTTTGCCACAGAAGGCATGTCCTGGTATTCTTAAATACTGGCATACCTGTTCGTTTTCTTCCAAGAGGACAAATTTTCTTTTTCTATGTTGAAGATGGACGAAGTTGGCAGACCCCAGGAAGTAACTGCATGGCTTCCCTACTCAGACATAATTCCATGAAATTTAGCTTCAAGCAATTCATCGATCAGTTCTACCACCCAGTGGTGAGTATGCTCAACAACAGACATGAACCTAGGATTAATGATGAATTTTAGAGGATCCTACATCTCTCAGATCATACAAAGACTGGTGATTGGTACTTGTACCAAAATCACACTGAGATCAAAGTCTATGGGTGTGAGTTGGCCCCATATCAACTACCCAGATACTTACCTATTAGAATTTTTTCTTTTCAGAAGAAGCAACAACTCAGAATCAAAGGGAAGATTGGGTGTTTCATCTGCAATAGTCGAGGTGTCGGGGAGGAAGAAGACAGGTTGTTGAAGGAAATGAAATTCTTTGTGAGTTTCACATGGCACTATGATCTATGCAGGATCATTTCAGAGATGAGGATAAAAAACAAGAATATCACATATGTTCATGACCCTAGGCCTAAGGTAGAAATATTTGCAAACCAGACAGGATGGGAACTAAATACTTTGGTTGAGACAGAACAATAGAACCTCCCGGTCACCATATCACAAACAACCACCCCACAGGCTCCAAAGGAAAAAAGGACTAGGCAGGATCTGTCACCTCCTGTCACTGAAGTGTCATTATAAGAACTTCGAATGCATACCAAGAGGCTGGAGAAAAGGAAATTTCATCCACTACAGTGACAGAGGTTGATCGGTTGATCCTCAATACAAGAGGCAAGCAGATCATAACCACAGTGTTACCAAAGAAGCCTATAGATAATCCACCAATCAACCAGCCAGGCAAGATAGGACCAAAGCTGAGTATTTTTGAGAAATACGACCTGATCAAGAAAAAGAATCAGACTCTGAAAAGCAACACATATGCCCAATTTTGGAAGAATACATCGACTACACATCACAGGTTGCTATCGACATTCGACACGGAGAAGGGAAGAATGCACATGGCATTTCTCCAAGCACAGGTGCCAGACCCAAAGGTAATCACTGATTACAAAAGGGAAACTTTTGAATTCCAGACTAAGGACATACACCTAGCTGATCAAATGGATTTGCATAGGCAAATTGGAGAAATGGTCTTCTCCATTCTTCCACATGCTTCCACTACTACCTCTAGGTTACAAGTGTCTCTGAACAATGTCCAAACATAGTTGAAGCTGGAGAAAATATCCTCCTTTGCCAAGGATAATAGGATCAAGAAGTTGGAGGAACTGGTCCTCAAGATCGGGTATGATCCCTCGAATGTGAAATAATTCAAGGAGATGATCAAGAAGAGAAACGCAGACATAGCATGTTTAAGGAAACATCTGAAGCTTCCACCAACAATAGAATCACAGGAAAAGGAAATAATAGAGACAGAAGGAGAAAAAGATGAAATGCTTAAGTTGATCATGGAGAAAAATGCACAATTAAAGGAAATGGAAGCTGAAATGGAGAAGCTAGTGAAAGAGAAAGAATAGTTAAAACCCATGGAATTCATTCCATTGAGTGCAGTTCCACTCTTAGGAGTGAGCACAACATCACTAGCAAAAGTCCCATCAGTGAATCCACTGACGTCTCTAAAAAAGACAGTTGAATTTGCCAAATCTATGGAAGATATGAACCTACAGGAGACAGAGATTAGCAAGCTCAAAAAGGAGATTGAGAACCTTCAGGAACTCAAATCCTCTTATCAAACTAACTTCTCCAAGGAAAAATAGGTGTCAGACCAACTCAAACAAGAGTTACAACAGCTCTGAAAGAAAACAGTGGCAGGTATAACACTAGTTGAAGTCAAAGAAAGTGTCTAGACATACATCACCATGTCTATGAATGAAATATGGCCAATGATATATATTATGTTTGAGCAAAATGAATTGGTGCAGAGAAGTAAACAAGCCATCGAGAAGATCAAATCAAAATTGGGAGAGATGCCCACACAGGATAATGAAATCATCAAATTCCTGAATTCTAAAACCAGAGAGGAGTTGGAAGAGCTGAGAATTGAGGATAGAACAGAGACCATCCTTGAGGTCAAGAGAGTCTTGACCAAGAGAGGACTAATGCCTCAGCTAGAATAAAAGGTTCAACCTATGGACCTAGGGGTACAAAAGTTTTTCAGCAAGATCGAGGCTCTATAGAAGAAAGGTCTTCCTGGTTTGAAGGTGATAAACAACAAATTGATGACACTCCCAAATTACAAAAAGAGACTAGCTGAGGTGGTTAAGGATAGTTTGAAATTATCAGGACTTCAAAGTAGCATCATTGGTAAGGAATTCCTAGATGCACTTCAGTTGTACATCAACATACAGCATGAGATCCGGTACATCTTCATCACCAAGCCTACTTTCGCCAAGTACACAAAGATTGATGAAGTCTACTGAAGGTTACTCAATGTCAGCGTTCCAAGTCATATTTGATGGGAAGAGATTTGTGACTTGATCGAGTAGTCAATGAGTTGTTCCAGACCAGTTATCTATCTAGTTAGACGAGGTCGTGCAGAGGCCTCACCAATGGTTCACCCAGAAAACAACATGAAGTTGTGACACATCATCAAACAGTTTCCTATATTTTTGTAATTTGTTAAGTTAGTTAGGCTAAAAATAGATTTACCACGTCATGATCTTTAATGACAGGATTTTTTGTAATTTTGGGTTATAAATACTTCACTTTTCGAAGTATTGAGGGTTGATATTTACGCCCTGCGAGCTATCAGACTGTAATATTTTTCAAGAGATCTTCCATTAATGCAAAGAAGCATTTTTACAGGATTCTTGTGTGTATTCACTGGTGATGTTTTCCTTTCTAAGTTAAATGTTATTCTTGTTTAGTTATTGTTATCACTAAAATTTCGTCCGCACATGGCGACAAGAACTCAGCATCGTCAAAACAGGAATGAAGTCATTCATGACACAGGATTAATTCCACAGCATGGCAAAAGGGTCGAAAACTATACAAAATAATCAAAAATTGAAGGGCGCTTTACAGAATCTGGGTGCACGCACATATGCATGGAGCAACAACGTACAATGAGCGCATACGCGAACGATGCGCAGCTGTTAGGTGAAAAACCCATGCACCTGCTAAACGACGCATTTATTGAAATTGGTTGGCCTCCCAACCACTAATGGATCAACTCCCAAGCTGATTTGACATCAAATCTGAGCCAAATCCGCAAAGTAGGATGGTCAAAGACCTAATTGAGCCCTAAAGAGCCCCTTTTCACACCTCAAAGGAGTTACATAATCATCCAATGCCATGCTATAAAAAGCCATGAAGAAACATCATTTTCTCAAGGAATTTCATGTAATGTTATGCTGCTTAGATTGTTTTAAGGACCCACTCCTTGGCAATAACACATTAGCACCATTTCATTGAGCTATCCACCCCTCTCTTGAGTGGATATGCCTTGAGTTCTTTCACCATCATTCTCATTTTCTCATTGTAAGGAGAGCAATTTTGTGAGGGCCTCAAGAGCCTTCCTTTGGAGGAAGAAGGAACCACAGTTCTCTTTCTTCATTGTGCTTTGGATTTCATCAATTGATCAGCCTAAAAACATTGGTGATATTGGTCCATTATGTTTATTATTTGTTTTTCCATATGCTCATAGTTTTAGTTTGTTTTAGTTTAATTCTTGTTTATAGTTTTGTTGTTCTTTTTCTAACCCTTTACTCTATAGCTGTCATGCCTAGCAAGAGCCAACTGGGCATGTAAGCACCCTTTATTTTCTCACCAAGTGACGAATTGGGTGCAAACAGATTGGCAACCATAATGGGGAGAAGGTATCAATTCCTCCCTCATTTGGGTTTATTTTTCTTTCCGTTTGCTTTCATTAACTTCCAGGTGCCAAAACCAGCCTCTACCGACCTGCTAACCAGTCAATTCAAGGGAGAATTGAGAGAAATCCATCCGAATTTCCTCTCTCGGCCATTTGCCACAGGTGCATGGTTATTTCACCCCACAGATGTGCATCGTGCGCGCATGCACCTTTACCGCAGTCTGTCTCTGCGTGCATGCACTGTGTCTCTTGATTCAGAACGCGCACCAGCGCTCTACGCACGCCTACTTACACTAGAGGCCACACATTGTGCACTAAATTTCACATTGTAAGGTCTTGGATGTAGGGAAAATCATTTTCCTTCTTAAGAATGATGATATGCATGCTCTAAATACTGCACCACTTAGGCCCCTCAACTTATAAAGGGGATAATCAAACAAACATAGGCACTTAGGTGGATAAAAATGATTTTCCCTTATTTTCTTTTTTCCACGTGGATGGCTTGCTTTGATTTATAATCTAAGTTGGAAAATCATACTTAATCACACCTAATTCACATTCAGGACTAGAAATTGAAGTAACAATCTTGAGTATGCTCTTCTCTTGCGCCATCAAGCGATCTTGAGAACCATAAAAGGATTGCGAAAACGATTTCATCTCCCTTAACAAAATTCAAAAACTTTTAGGAGAGGACAAAGGCCCTTTTGGGACCCCTCTTAGTTTCATTTTTCAAACATATCTTAAATTTGTAACGGGCCCATACATGCCCACATGTCAAAAAAGTAGGATAGTGTTTGGAATTTTTCTTTCTTAGATCAAAAAGCTAGGAGAGCTTAAAGATTGTAATGGGCCTATACATGCCCACATGTTCAATCTAGGATAGTTTCATGCTGTTTCTAGATTAACTCACACATAGGGAGTTAAAGGATAGTAACAGACCACATGTCCACATGCTAGTTTCCTAGGGTTTTTAAAATTCCGCAAGGTTGTACCAATGACATCTAGCTAATTAGGTAATCACACTCTTGTAAGGACCAAGCGATGTCCACATGCAGCAAGGTGACATCTAATTAACTAAAATTTGGTACACTTTCACTCACACACAAAAGTCACTTTTACACTCACATAGCCTCTTCTCGAAACGTGGAGGTCTAAGTAGGTTTCCTCCAAAGGGATTCTGAAAACGCCCCATCTTTTCTTGATAAGACTATCCACTCCCACTTTTAAATCAAACGAGGTTGGTTTTCACCCCCAGCCTCACAACAACTTCATCTAAAATCTTTCTAACAACTCACTAAGTTGTCCTCCACAGGAGGTGCCAAAAGAAAATTTTAGTCTAGGTAGGATTTCGGGGGTAGGCATCCAAATAACCCCCTGTTATCTCGTTCTCACACTTTCAAACATAGAATTTGACATATAGGGAACTTCAAATCCTCCAAGTCCAGTGTTCCAATCACCATAAGGCAGGGAGATACCCGTGAAGGGTCGAAGGCCGAGCTCTAGTTGTTCTATGCATCCCCCCTTGAGGCACCCACCTCTTGGACGGGATCTAGCCCATGACCCATTTCTTAGGCCGAAAATCTAAATGCCGCACTTGGACCGAGGTACCTAGTGACTAACTTTAGGGCATCTACCCAGGTGGTGATTGTGGGCTGCAATCGCAACTTGATTGGATTTTGTGTGGCTATTGGGAAGTATCGCCAGCTCTTTCGGGATATTGCGCCCTCTACCCCTCATTATAACCAGTTATTTCATCCTTCACTAGTGTCTCTTCCGGTGACTTCGGACCCCACTGTTGAGAGATATTGGAAGGTCCAATGCTATTTGAGAGGAAGGACGTTACGTCTTCTAGGACACGAGCATTTTCTTTCTTTTGATTCCCCCACGTGGATAAAACCCTCTTACCCACATATATGCTTCTTTTTCATTTATGTATGATGCACATCTGATTACAGTTTGACTTTGATATATATATTGTGTAAAACAATCACAGCAAAGACTCTTGTTTCTATATTTCTCTTACCACTTTGTGCACAGATTCACACAACTAGTCTGACACCATTGGGGAACCACAGAACCCCCGTCGTTCACGATGCTTGCTCAACCTTCCTCCTATCTTAGGGGGAGTATCTGGTCGTACCCTCTCATCGGTACCTCCTTCACACACTCTTGTGAGTGCCACTATCTTAGGATCAACTTTGTTTGGTTCTACCTTACTTAGGTCCACTTCCCAAGGTCATACATTCACTCGCTCTCGTTTGCACGGAAGCGGGGGACCCACTTCCTCTCAAGGGGGGAGCACCAACCCACCTAGTCCCCATCAAGGGTCAGGTTCACAACACACCATGGCTGGAGCTAACCCTCCTACCACACTACAGATGCCATACTTGGCCTCTCTCAACATTTCGGATCTCACTAAGCTCACTAATGATCCTATATTGCATGACGCCACATGGCCTGCAATGCCAACCAAACTTCCTTCATACATACCAAAGTTTGAAGGAAAGGCAAGGGATGACCCCACCAATAATGTCATGACCTTTCATCTATGGTGTTCTTCCAATAGCATTATGGATGATTCAGTCAGTCTGTGATTATTTCAACGCACACTTACTGGCCCATCATCCAAATGGTATGTCGAAGAAAAATCAGGGTCCCACATGACCTTTGAGTCATTGGCCAAAGCCTTCTTGACATTTTTCCAATTACCAATCCGCCATGACAATGGTCTAGAACTACTGTCTAACTTTAAACAGACCTCAGCCACCCACATCGCTGACCACATTCATGAGTGGCGTAGGCGACGTAGTTTGTGTAAAGCAGAAACCACCAAACAACAATGTCTTGACTGGTTTCTTAGATCTCTTGTCGCTCTTCTTGGTAAGGATGTAGCTTGCACCTTTCCACAATCAGAAGAGGAAGCCATCAACAAGGCTCAACAATATGACCTCATTTATGCACAGTCAGGATACTTATACACAATACTTCCTGATCTTCCAAAACCTGTGCCATTTGGCTAGGACAAACCTGGGATGTCTCACTCAGCAGACGGACTAATAGGTGCCACAATGCACCATGGTCCACAACCCCAACCACCACCGATGTATAGAACACCTCAATACCCACCAACATATGGGGGCACTCCTTATTACCCCCCACCCCCTTATCAACAACCATACCCTGTTGCTATACCTCCACCCATTAGTGGACCACCATCGGCACCCCCCATACATCCACCTGTCCCCATAAGAAGTGGCACTCGTTCAACATTAGCTTATAGTACTAGTGAAATAACTCAACCTTCCTATGTACCTTATGGATTGGTACCACCATAGAATCCATCCTTTCCATTTCATGGACCTCCACAACCCATGCCTCCCCCACATCCTCATGCGGGGGTAAATTTTTTTCAACCCTCTTCTGCTCAACAATACCAAAATTTTGAACAGTTGAACATAGCTAATCCAACTCATCCCTCAAATAATACCAAGAGGAAAGGAAGGAACAGGAATAAAACCATCCCTGGTCAAGGCGGGAATCACCCACCACAGCATCAACCCACTAGGGGCAACCAGAACCAAGGGAACCAAAACCCCCAAGGGTGCAATAAAAGCAAACGCCAAGGGCGGAATAATGTCAAAACCATCCACCTTTATGCTATTTGTGGTGTTTTCGGTCATTACACTCACCATTTCCCCCATATCTTTGATTTCAAAAGATTGAAAGACTATGAGAGCATTCCCCCTTCCCCAGCGCAACCTGCTCCTCAGTAGGCACAACAACAATACACGCAACAACCCCCCCCGGCCGTGCTGCAAAATCCTATCCCACATCAAGGTGTCATAAACACCCAGCAGGACACACAGCATCCCCCACCTCAGGTGGGCCAATATCACAACCCCAACCATCCAGTGGAGCAAACTATTCTCCTCACCAGTGAGGAAGAAATTCTTCTGCAAACACGCAATCGTCAGTATTTGACACCAGCTGAGTCTACTCCTATCTCTTCTGAGACAAACCCTACACCGATGGGACCCCCATTGGTGATCCCTCACCCTTCCACCAAATCACCATTACACATCCCTCGCATCCCATTGCGTAGGAATGTCCACAACCCATAGACTAGGGATGCCCAAAACTATAGCTTGGTAGATGACTTAGCACAATCCCCGACTGCCATGTCAGTTCTAGAAGTCCTCTAGACTTGTCCTACACAGTGGAAATCACTACTTTCCACCTTGGGAGCAGTCGACCCTGCTGATACTCGACTCATCACCTTTGACCTTGATAGTTGTGAACCTCGTCTTCCTTCCTTGGTCACTATTCAAATACCAGTAAAAATACGTAACATCACCATCCATCGGTGTATCCTCGATGAAGGAGCATCTACATGCATCTTGTCCAAAAAAGTATGGCAGAAACATGGTTCCCTGGAACTCATTCCTTCCGCCATCACATTACAAGCTTATGACGGACGACCATCATCTCCCGAAGGGATCTTTCAAAATGTCCCCGTTGAACTCGGGGGCAAGACTATCCTCATTGACATTGAAGTTATCGATGCTCAAATCAATTACAATATCTTGTTTGGACATAGCTACATGTATGCTATGAAGGCAGTGGCATCATCAGTCTTTAGGACAATCATGTTCCCCCACAACGGGAAGATTGTGACCATTGACCAAGTCTCGCATTATGAACCTAATCCATCTGCTAACCTCAATAAAATTCTTCCTCTCATCCATACCAACAAAGACGCATATCCACTTATCGAGATGGGTCCTGGGATTTTCAAAGATCCATCCTTGTTAGGGACGTACCATGGAGCACCACTGTTATAACCCTAAAATGCACCACATAGGCTTACCTGGCATTAGGCCAACTCATGTCTCTTCCTTGCCAAAGCCATGCTGAATAAAACCTTGAAAAACCACTTAAAATAAGCAACCCGCACCCTAACCTAACACTGGGTGTGTTGGAACACTTGCTGCCCTCCTACTGCACGCGTTGGAACGCAGGCTAGACCACTACAGACCGCGTTTACCTAAAAAAGCAAAAAATCAGGAAAGTTTTCGCCGGGACAAAAAGCTTTGGGTCAGTTAACTGGAACTCCCAGCCATGCATGGCCGAGAGTTCATCTAAAACCCTAGCTCCTTCTAGCCTATAAAAGAAGGGGTAGGGGTACTATTCAAAGGAGGAAAATCATAGCAAAGAAACTCTGCCCAATTGCCGAATCCGTTTTGTCCCAACCCTTTAGCCTTTCCTCAAGCTTTAGGAGAATTCAAGCAAAGCAGTTGGAGGACAAAGAAGAGGAGGAGCCTAGGATCAGGATCAAGGAGCGGTGGCCGGTCTCTATAATCATTGTAAGTTGATTCATGTTGAGATTAATAAAAATATACTTTTCCTGTCCCGAATACATGAGTATTGTATGTTTTATTTGATTTGTGTTTAATCTCTAATCCTCTAGTAGAACAATAGCATGCATGTGTAGTTTTGTCTTGATTGTAGGATCGCTTTTTGGAAGGAGCAGCAGAAGCAAGGAGATAAAGCTCAACGAAGGATCTACACCAATCGTAGATAAAAAGGTTAGTTGATTCTTCCCATGTGTGCATGTGAAAAAGGGTTTTAGATTCGGGGTAGAAGGTTAAAAGTAGCTTATGAAGGGTCATGATCTGCATACAAGTTTAAGCCCTAGCTTGTTAGTCCGTAGGGTAGAATA
>ML788036.1:170127-213679 GCA_009831015.1 Picea engelmannii | reverse complement strand
AATTGTCGAATCCGTTTTGTCCCAACCCTTTAGCCTTTCCTCAATCTTTAGGAGAATTCAAGCAAAGCAGTTGGAGGACAAAGAAGAGGAGGAGCCCAGGATCAGGATCGAGGAACGGTGGCCGATCTCTATAATCATTGTAAGTTGATTCATGTTGAGATTAATAAAAAGATACTTTTCCCGTCCTAAATACATGAGTCTTGTATGTTTTATTTGATTTGTGTTTAATCTCTAATCCTCTAGTAGAACAATAGAATGCATGTGTAGTTTTGTCTTGATTGCAGGATTGCTTTTTGGAAGGAGCAGTAGAAGCAAGGAGATAAAAGCTCAAAGGAGGATCTACACCAACCGTCAATAAAAAGGTTAGTTGATTCTTCCCATGTGTGCATGTGAAAAAGGGTTTTAGATTCGGGTAGAAGGTTAAAAGTAGCTTATGAAGGGTCATGATTTGCATGCAATTTTAAGCACTAGCTTGCTAGTCCGTGGGGTAGAATACCCCACAATAGAATTGGTGACTCCACTGGGGATATTTTACTCTTAGGGTTTCCGGATTTCATTAGAGGTTCTTGGGTAGTTTAAAGAAGTTCAGTTTCTGTTTCTTTGTTTATTTTGTTGTCTGTTAGGTCAAAAGCTAGCAGGGAACCTGGTTATCAATACCAGTTCTTCCTTGATTGTTGCTTAACATTTATTCTCGGGACACACAGAGGTACACGCGGCCTGCAGAATCCCTGCACGCGTGTAACCCACACCCTAACTGTCTACAACACGCGTTTGCCTGCGTGCTGAAGTGGTTTCAGTAGCGTGTAGCCTTTAGGAATCTTGAGAGGCAGTCTCCTCTTCCCTGTCAAAAGTTTACCTTCTCAGGGGGCTTCCTAGATCCTGTCTAGGTCTTGTAGGTTTATTGTCTTGTTTTTCAGTCTGCCTTTTTGTATTAGTCATTCATTGCATTTGTTTTCTTTTTGCAAATTTTCTTTTTCTGTTGAAGTGCTAGCATCCAATCCTTTTAGAGACCCTGGTTGTTGATACTAGAGGACTTTTTCAGGACTGGACTACCTGTGTATTGTTTTATCTTGGCTTTTGTATAGACCCGCGGCCTGTTTAAGCCTAGCCCGCGGGTACCCGCGCACTGTTTTACCTTAGCACGTGTTTGCACGCGTGCTGTCTTGGTGACAGTCGCGGGCTTGTTTGGTAGCTTTTCAGCTTGGGTGGGGTAGTCATCCCCTCCTGTGGTGAGAAGAGCTCCTCTCAGGGGTATAGAGTCTAGAGATGCACAGTCAGCAGGTTGAGGCATCTTATCCTTACCCTGTGTTGGTTAGTTCATGTTTTGATTAAAAAGACAAAAGAGAAAAAATATTTGTTTTATGGTTTTTAGGCAAGTGTTAGAATTGGTGCTGTTTCGATTGTTTTTGTTGCATTTTCGTGCTCTGATTCTGTTTGTGATCTGTGCTTTAAGCCAGAGTTTTCTTTTCATTCTCTTGGTTTTGTTCTTATCAATATTTTTTCCTTGTTGTATTATTTTACAATGAAAAAAAAAAAAAAACAATTTCTTGTTTCATTTTCTTCTTGGTTTGAATATTGTGTTGTTGCATCAGTAGCTAGGAAAGAAGTCTTTTGCATAAGTTTTTGCAGTGCATTTTATTATAAGTAGCTTACAGATTTGAGCGAAAGTCCTTCATATTTACTGCACGAAATCTTAGTAAATTTGAAAAAGAAAAGAAGTCTTTCATTGAAAAGTTGTTGGTTTTGCAAAAGCTTTTGTGTTCACGCATTTTGTTCATTTTGATTTGAGTCTTTTTACACACCATCAGTTTCATTTCTGTACCTTGTGACTTAAAGAAGCCCATTAAAATCAATGCTAATTAAAATCAAGTAGACTTTTCAGTTTGTAGGGTGCATACACTAGCTCAGGAATAGGGCCTTGGAATAGGTTGGAGAGTAAATTCTCCAAGGCCACCCAAACCAAACATTGGAGTCTGTCAATAAGGAGTGTAGAAGTCCAGTTACGAAAAGTTATTCAGGACCCCCCTCTAACACAGGGGCTAAACATGAGGTCGCATAAGGAAATGTAGCGGAGATAACCCCTCCAAAGTTGGACAGAGCGTTGTGGAGAACACATATTGAGGATTTGTTAAGGGATTCCATCGTTCGCATTTGCCATGAAGCTCCATGGGTCTCGAATCCGTTTGAGGTCCTCAGTTGTCTTCTGGACCATTTTCTCTCGATACCCTTGACAGATTTTGGGCTTGATACCCTGCTCATTTTGGTCTACCCGACTGCCGACTATACCCGCCTGATGATTGTTCACATGCTGGCAAACTAGTTGCCAATCTTTTCTAGGGACATACACGGGTGACTGTGGGGGTATACCATGGTACCTAGGATGGACATCGAACCAACGCTTTGCAGAGTATACCTGGAGGGTGCTTCTGTATTCGAGTTGCACTTGCACCGGTAAGTTGCTCTAGTGTTGGTTGTTGTAACTGTTCTTCCAACTACTTTAGGGCTTGCTTGATTTATCTGCTAGGGGATTTATTTTAGTGAGTGTTACTATTTGTTCATGTAGAATACCTTAGCATGTCGTGAATCTTCTCACACAGTGGAGGATTCGGAGCTCCGCCGGTCACGAAGGCTTTTGGGCCTGCCGCCGGTTATACTGGAGCCACCCCCGCCACCATTGAGGTGGAAGCTAGACCATCAAGGGTCTTTCGAAGCAACTGGGGATTTTGATCCCGAACAACCCCCCGAGGAATCGAATGCCAATCTTGGATTGGTTGAAACCTCAAACACTGATACGGGGCCGAACATTATTGTGCCAATTCAATTTTACGAACGCCTGTCAGTGCCTAACCCAGTGATGTAACCAAACTCTGTTACTTCATCTGGGAATTCTTCCATTCCCATCACTGTTGCTACCACAGGAGAAGCTTCACCTAACTTGCCTTTGTCGACGGTCCGGGCCACCACAGTCTCAGCCGCAACTACGTCGCAAAGTGGACCGACCCCATCTATCGCGACGGCCACACCTCTTTACACACCTAGTGCGACAGACGCTCCGTTTTCATACAGTATGCCTAGTTCAGGTACTAGTCCTGCACTCACTTCATCCACTTTCCAGACTTTGGGTCTGGGGGCAGGGAGCTCTAGCGCTCCTCTGCAAGGTCAAATTGGGGGCATTCTTGTCCCTTTCAATGCTTTTCCTTACGCTGGAGGTCATATTCCTCCTTCGTCCCCTTCGCTCGGTGGATCGCATCAGCAGTCCACCGAGCAGCCTGCACACACAAGTCCTTTTGGAGCTGGGAGTCAAGGAACACCTGCGCAAACTCAGTCGGTAGGTTCATCACCGTTTCTCTAGAACGAGACGTTTGGTAATAACAGTTTCGCATTCGCTGCTTTCCCATCTGGGGGCACACCTGTTTTTGGACAGTTTACGCTGGCATAGGGTACTATTCCTGCGCTGGGGGAACATATACCAGGACCTTGGAACTCAGCACAAGGATCCGTTCCATCCTCTGGAATGTCATTCTGGGGTAATTCTTCCCATAGCCAATGGAACCCCGGATAGACTTCTATGCCTCTTCCATCAGTATCGGCATGGGGTAATATGTCCCAAAGTCCATCAAACACGATGAATGCCCAACATCCTATGTCCTTCATGGGGAATCAGAAAATGATGTCTCCTCAAATGCAAAACCCTTACGTTGGTCAGGGCCATGGTTTCTACCAGAACCTGGGCCAGTAGCCAAACTTTTCCTGGCAACCTGGTGCCAGTCCAACTCCAGGACCCTCTTATCCCAGCTATTAGCAGCAACCTAAACTCCCTTTCTTGGCGACGTTACACTTGCCAGATTTAATACGGTTGTTGAATGATCCTATCTTTCACGGTCCGCATTAGCCTTCTATGCCAACGAAGTTTCCTTCAGACATCCCAAAGTTCGAGGCCAAGCCTAACGAAGATCCAGGTGATCACGTGACTACTTTCCACTTATGGTGTTCATCTAACTCACTGAAAGATGACTCCGTCCAGTTGCGATTGTTTCAATGCACTCTTATTGGGAATGCCGTGAAATGGTACATAGAACTTTATCGTTCACGATATTCTTCTTTTGGCGAACTGGCGATGGCCTTCCTTAACCATTTCCAGTTACCTGTGAGATACGATGCCAACACATAATTGCTAGCTAATTTCGAACAGACGACATCGGACCATATCTCAGACCATATTCGAGAGTGGCAATGCCGAAAGAGTATGATCAAGGTACCCGTCCCACCAACATTCCTGCTTGAGTGGTTCCTTAATTCTTTAGTTCTGCAATTATCCAAAGACGTCGCAACTTTAGGGGTTTTCTCCGAGGAAGATGCCATCATGAGGGCTCAACAGTTTGAGCTTATCTATTCTCAGTATGGTCTATTGTACACCATCCTGCCGGATGCACCACGATCGATTCTGAACAAAACTAGACAGAGAGCCAGACCACATGCCAATGGTATAGTTGGTTCGGCACAAACCAAGCCCGTTGAGCAATTGACAAAACAATTGCAGCAGTTATCTATACAACACTCAGTGGCCATCCAGACTACTGCTTTGGCTGCTCCTCCTACTCAAATGTCGGAAGTACACTCCGTATAGACGACTAACCCAAAGGCCAACCAGCAGCCCGAGGGGAAGAAAAAACAACGCAAGAAAGGTAAGGGGGATAAGAAACCGAATGATAACGCTGGAGAGGGCACCACAGAAAGGAAGAAGGCAAGGTATCTGTGTAACCTATGCGCAGAAGACCACCCTACTCATCTGTCTCCTTGACTTGTGGAGGCCCAAAAGTTTGTCACACAGCAACAACAAGTCGTGTTGAGTAACCCTTTTCAGCATGGGCAAAATTTAACTCAAGCTTCCACAAGTAACGAGGGGGGCAACCAAGAAAACTACCCTCCCCCAAACAATCCATCTTCCGCGAACGTATATATGGTGAAAAGTGATGCTTTCATTACGACTAGAGCACACAACTATAGTAAACCAAGTGCCTTTGATAAGGGCAAAGAAGTCGAGGTCCCATCTCTTCCTCTACGGATTGAGAAGACGTTGGGTGAAACAATGACGCGCATTCCAAAGGGTGCATTCAAAAGGGCTTCTCACAATCCAAATGCAAGGGCCGCCCAGAACTACTCTATGGTGGAAGATTTATCCCAAACCCCTTGTGCTATGTCCGCTTTGGAGGTCCTCCAAAGTTTCCCTGCTCAGAGGAAAGCCTTGTTGACTGCTTTAGGCTCTACTGAGACTTGTAACTCGGGTACCATCATGTTAGATACGACTGACTTGAAACCTCGTTTGCCTTACCACGTCATTTTTCAGATAGTAGTGGATCATCCCATGAAAACTTTTACACAGAATATCTTCCGCACGGTGGTAGACGAGGGCGCTTCGACTTGCGTTATGTCGTTAGCATGCTGGAAAGCCATTGGTCAACCTGAGTTGTCTCCGTCACCTACTCTTCTTACTGCGTTCGATGGTCATTCTTTCCGACCGCATGGTATCATTCCTTCTTTCCCTGTCCAGTTAGGGGGGAAGACCGTGTGCGTCGAAGTAGAGGTAGTTGATGCCCCCATCGACTACAATCTATTGTTAGGTCGTAGTTAGACTTATGCAATGCAAGAAGTAGTCGCTACAGTTTTCCGAGTCCTATTGTTTCCACATGAAGGCCGGATAGTGACTATTGATCAGTTGTCCTTCTCTCGACCTGACCCATCTTTGGGGGCATCCACGGTTCCCATGGTAGATAATACTCAAGCCGGTGTTGTCAATGTAGGAGTTGGTTTGTGCCCATCTTTGATGGGTACCTTTGACTACCCACCTCCTCAAGGCGATGTCAAGTTTATATCGACTCACCACAAGGCTAAGATTTTCCATGTTTCGTCATTCCGCACGACTTACTTTCAGGATTCGTGGACTCTTCCTTCCCCATCAGACACGATGGATGTGACAGGGCATGCGGGCATGTCTACACCCTTGTCGGCTACTGAAGTATCATACTCTTTGGTCCAGCAAGCTTCAACTACCCCTGATCTGATTCCCACACAAGAGTTGGATCCACTTCTTGAGCCTATTTGGGCTCAGGATTCTCTTGTCAACACCGATTCGTTAGATTTAGTCTTGCCTTCTGACGAAGCAATAATCGAAGCAATGACTGGTCTGGACAAACCCTGGGAAGATCTTCATCACAGATCATATTTCCTCCCAGAGTTAAACCGAATCAAGGCAGGAGAATTCACTATCACCATGATGGGAGATCAGCCTTGTCCCATTAACCTCTTAGCTACACAGGATATTTATGCTGAGGGAAATATGGCGACTATCACTGCCACGATACCTCTCAATATCTCCCGAAACCCCGGCATCGTGGAGAATGCCTTTGTTGGAGCGGATTGCTCCCTCGAAGAGATTCAGATTTACACGGATCTTTTCAAAGATTTTCACGACGTTGTTGCTGGGTCTTACGAAGCGATACCTGACATCAACCCACAAAGTGTCGATCATGGGCTACCTTTGTTGTTCTTCAAGCTATCTTTGAGACCCAAAAGAAACATCCAGCGAGACTGCATTTATTCTTTTCGATCTTGTCCGGATTAACTGATAAAAGTAACCATCGTGGAGTCTTCTTTAAGCCCTTTTCAGACTCCTTAAAGATGAAAAGATTGTCGAGTGACCTTGTTTCTTCACACTCGTTAAATTGGTCCAGAAGAAAATTCCTTAAACGGGTCTCCCTTTAAGCCCTTTTCAGACCCTTTAAACCTGAAAAGATTGCCGAGCGATCTTGTGACCCTTCATGCTCGTTAAACTGAAATTTGAAGTCACGTCTGTCCGGCGGTAGTTTACCCCTTTTTCGGTCCGGACGGTCAACTGTACGAACAAAGGAACACTCGATCGAATTTCGATTCTTTAGAAGAGTATCCTCAGGTATAATTTTATTCCTTTTTCGGGCTTGAGGGACTAAATTTACGAAAAAGAAACCCCCCCGGAGTCCATAGTTAAGCTCTTTTCAGACTCCCTAAAATTGAAAAGATTGTCGAGTGACCTTATTCTTTCACACTCGTTAAAATAGTCCAGAAGAATATTCCTGACAGAGTCCATAGTTAAGATTTTTTCAGACTCCTTAAAATTGGAAAAATAGCCGAGTGATCTTGTCCTTGTCACACTTGTTAAAATGGTTTTGAATTGACGTCTAGTCGGTGCCAGTTTACCCCTTTTTCGAACCAACTAGACTATTGACGAAAAAGGTACCCAAATGGAGTTTCCTTTTATGATTTTTCAGACTCTCTAAACATGAAAAATCACCGATCTTCCCTTCTCTGGGCTTGTTAAACTTACATCGAAGGACGTTACCATTGTGTGTTCTGTCAACCGCACTTGCATCCTTTACCCATCAGCTTAGTAACAGTTTGCTTTTGCGTCTTAACACCTTTGGCCACTGGAGGATTTTTCCCGAGTGTCATTTCCTAGAACATCAGTCTTGTCCTTGTGCCTTGAGCTCGTATGTTTTCTATGCTCGTTCCTCCACTGTAATGTAATATTCCTTTATTCTTTTTCAAAATATTCAAAAAGAACAAAAAAAAAAAAATCAAAAATACCCCAAAAAGAGGATGGGAAAAGTATTTTCTTTATTGGCAGCATTATGAGTCGCCCTTGGATAACGCACATCTGCCCATTTGATTCATCATAATTTGGGATGTAGTACGACCTTAGGAAGCTTTGCTCACCATATTGAGTTGTGTCCTCCACCGTTTGGTTACTCTTCCAAACATATGGAGAGTTTACGTTGCCTCCTTCATAGACTTATGATTAACAGATATGCCCCATGAGTCTTATCACTTGTCGTGTTATTGTCCAAGAGAAGTTTGTTACTTATCCTGAGTCGACCACTCTGCAATATGTCTCTTGTCCACATACCCGACCATCCTGAACATCCAATCAAGTCTTTATTCGAAATCAATGAAGCCTTCAGTCCGATCATCAAGATTATCAAGTCTACAACCAACGAGCCATCGAAGACCTCTGGGTAGTGCAATCGTACACTCATATTACACTCCTACCTGAGTTTAGAAGATTTTGAAGTTGTTGCTCGAGCTCTGAAGTACAGCCATTAGGCCAAATCAGCTTCTGAGAGATGGATACTTTCTATGTATATCTTTCTAATTTCGAGATGTAGCTCTGTTGTGTATTGTTCGCGGCTACTCTTTATAGTTATTTGACATGGATCTACAGTGTATTTTATTGGTAGCCATGGTTCTGATTTATCCCGAGCATGGGTATGCTCGCCTCGGTGAGACATTTGATATTTTTGCAGACAGTACCTCCTGATTCCTGATTCCTGGGCTCACTCCTTTAGCATATCAGTACTGATTGGTAAAGAATTGGTAATGTATTTCAGCCATCAAATGCTCTTCTGACCTCACACATTAGGGGGCATTTGTTATAACCCTAAAATGCACCACAGAGGCTTACCTAGCATCAGGCCAACTCATGTCTCTTCCTTGCCAAAGCCATGTTGAATAAAACCTTGAAAAACCACTTAAAATAAGCAACCCGCGCCCTAACCTAACACTGGGCGCGTTGGAACTCTTGCTGCCCTCCTACTGCACGCGTTGGAACGCGGGCTAGACCACTACAGACCGCATTTACCTAACAAAGAAAAAATTCAGGAAAGTTTCCGCCGGGACAAAAAGCTTTGGGTTAGTTAACTGGAACTCCCAGCCATGCATGGCCGAGAGTTCGTCTAAAACCCTAGCTCCTTCTAGCCTATAAAAGAAGGGGTAGGGGTACTATTCAAAGGAGGAAAATCATAGCAAAGAAACTCTGCCCAATTGCCAAATCCATTTTTTCCCAACCCTTGAGCCTTTCCTCAAGCTTTAGTAGAATTCAAGCAAAGAAGTTGGAGGACAAAGAAGAGGAGGAGCCCAGGATCAGGATCGAGGAACGGTGGTCGGTCTCTATAATCATTGTAAGTTGATTCATGTTGATATTAATAAAAATATACTTTTCCCATCCCGAATACATGAGTCTTGTATGTTTTATTTGATTTGTGTTTAATCTCTAATCCTCTAGTAGAACAATAGCATGCATGTGTAGTTTTGTCTTGATTGCAGGATCGCCTTTTGGAAGGAGCAGCAGAAGAAAGGAGATAAAATCTCAAAGGAGGATCTACACCAACTGTCGATAAAAAGGTTAGTTGATTCTTCCCATGTGTGCATGTGAAAAAGGGTTTTAGATTCGGGTAGAAGGTTAAAAGTAGCTTATGAAGGGTCATGATCTGCATGCAAGTTTAATCCCTAGCTTGCTAGTCCGTAGGGTAGAATACCCCAGTGGAGTCGCCAATTTTGTTGTGGGGTATTCTACCCTACGGAATAGCAAGCTAGGGCATAAACTTGCATGCAGATCATGACCCTTCATAAGCTACTTTTAACCTTATACCCGAATCTAAAACCCTTTTTCACATGCACACATGGGAAGAATCAACTAACCTTTTTATCGACGGTTGGTGTAGATCCTCCTTTAAGATTTTATCTCCTTGCTTCTGCTGCTCCTTCCAAAAAGAGATCCTGCAATCAAGACAAAACTACACATGCATGCTATTGTTCTACTAGAGGATTAGAGATTAAACACAAATCAAATAAAACATACAAGACTCATGTATTCGGGACGGGAAAAGTATCTTTTTATTAATATCAACATGAATCAACTTACAATGATTATAGAGACCAGCCACCATTCCTCGATCCTGATCTTAGGCTCCTCCTCTTCTTTGTCCTCCAACTTATTTGCTTGAATTCTACTAAATCTTGAGGAAAGGCTAAAGGGTTGGGACAAAACGGATTCGGCAATTGGGCAGAGTTTCTTTGCTATGATTTTCCTCCTTTGAATAGTACCCCTACCCCTTATTTTATAGGCTAGAAGGAGCTAGGGTTTTAGATGAACTCTCGGCCATGCATGGCTAGGAGTTCCAGTTAACTGACCCAAAGCTTTTCGTCCCGGCGGAAACTTTCCTGATTTTTTGCTTTGTTAGGTAAACGCAGTCTGTAGTTGTCTAGCCCGCGTTCCAACATGCCCAGTGTTAGGTTAGGGCACGGATTGCTTATTTTAAGTGGTTTTTCAAGGTTTTATTCAGCATGGCTTTGGCAAGGAAGAGACATGAGTTGGCCTGATGCCAGGTAAGCCTGTGTGGTGCATTTTAGGGTTATAACAACCACCACTCTTTCCCCCTAATCAGGTATGCGTTGTATCCTCTAACGGTACTCACACGGAGGATGCTCATCCTCCTCAGGAGGCTTCAGTCATTCCTGACGTCTCAATAGTTGCAACATCACTCTCACAGGAGCCTCCTACGAACTTGTTGACCCCCACATTCCATGAATCCACACCCCCTCAGGGGCCTAGTCCCATTTGGGAGACAGTTCCCCGACCCCTTACTCAAATTTCCTTCTTTTACCCTCCACCCGGTATAGAAGATTTCCAGGTAGCCGCAACGCTCACACTACCCAATATGGTGTTAGCCATCCCAGTGTGGTATTTACATCCACCTGAGATGGTCCCTCGCCCACGGGAAGGACTTCCCATGACGATTCTTGTCCTCACCCCGACTACCCCCCTACTCCCTACCCCCCCTACTACAGTAGGGGGCAGGAGAAAGAAGAAGGATCCCACAGCTCCACTTCCTCCATGCATTCCACCACCTTGCGCATTGTGTGAGAAAGAGGGTCACCAAACCAACAACTGCCCATCACTACCGAAATTACGGAATTTGATTCCAATCAATCCAACCCCCACCACACCCATCACTACTACTAGTCCTACTGCTACCACCCAACCTTCCAGTAGTAGAGTGTTGAGGACCAAATTCACGTGTGCTATCTATTTCGAGTATGGCCATTACACTCATCATTTCCCAACACTGCCACGTTTCCGGCAAACATTAGCTTCTGTACACCAGAACTTTTAGAATGACCCATGCCCTGCTACGTCCTCCACAACAATTATCACTGACATTCGTTATGTCACTACTTCAGTCAAAGAACACATGAGATTCCCTTGCTCTCTTTTCGATTCATTGGCTCATTTTACATACCAGTGTCCTATGATCCTGGCATATAGGCAATGTCAATTAGCTCTGCTACACCCACCCGCAGAAGCAGTAATTGACCTTACTTCGCAACTGGTGGATCTTCACGTCATTTCTACCGAGCCCGAGGCACTCCCTATGCCTCCATGGTTCTTAAATGATGTATTTGAGGAGTTACCCCGCAACCCCCCCAACTCTCCTTCTCATTCCCCAACAGAGACTCCCCACCCTACCACTACGGGTACCCATCAGTACCTCAATATATGGTTCATGTCGAGTGAACCCTCACTCTCTCCTAGCGATACCCCCTCTGTTTCTTCAGCAGGGGGCAATCCCACCGTCACTAAGATCACTCCTCATGACCCATTATATTCCCGTCATTTCCACTGAGACGAAGAAATAATGGAAGAGCTACAACGCCCAGACTCTCCCTGGGATGCACTACATCATCGTGCTCTCTTCCTTCCGCAAGGAGCCCACATGCCTCCTAGCCACAATCCCATTTACGCGGTCGAAACCATAGACTTTATCCGATCAGGGCCTATCGATTGGCTCAACAATCCAATTCCTGCACCCAATGCTTTTGAAGAAGGTAATCTGGCTAACATTTCCCCCACCATCAAAATCGACATTTCCATTAAACATGGCATCGTCGAAGAAATCATCATTGGAGCCGCTTGCACTCCTCAGGAAATCGCCCCATATAAAGCCCTCTTCCAGGAATATAGGGATATCTTCGCCTGGTCATACATAGAAATGCCTGGCCTCAATCCTTCTATCATCGAGCATCACATCGACACCTGACCTGACATCACACCAGTTCGCCAGAAACAGCGATCGATACACCCATCCAAAGCTGCGGCTATCAAAGCCGAAATCGACAAATTATGTACGACCGGATTTATTTACCCCATTTCTTATACTTCATGGGTTTCCAACCCTGTACTCATCGACAAAAAATAGGGCTCTATCCATGTTTGCAATAACGCATGTCCCAAGGAAAACTTCCCAACACCTTTCATCGATCAGATTATCAATGATTGCGCTAGCCACGAGGCTCTTTCCTTTATGGACGGATTCTCTGGCTACAACCAAATTCAAATTCACCCAGTCGATCAATATAAAACCACATTCATTACCCCGTGGGGTACGTTTGCATATCGTGTCATGCCCTTCGGCCTCAAAAATGTTGGCGCAACCTTCCAGCGGGCCATGACATACATCTTTCATGATCTGGATGCAATCATCCTCGCCTACTTGGACGACCTCACTGCTCGATCCAAGAAACGCACCCAACACCTCGATGATTTACGAATCATCTTTCAACGGTGTCGTCAGTACAACATTCACTTGAACCCTCTCAAGTGTGTTTTCTGTGTCACCGCCGGGTGCCTCCTCGGTTTTATCGTTTCCCAAAACAGTATTACCGTGGACCCCCTTAAATTCAAAGCCATCACCGAAATTCCACCTCCTTGGAATTTACGACAACTGCAGAGTCTACAGGGCAAAGAGAACTTCCTTAGACGCTTTGTTCCTGACTACACCATACGCGCACATGGTTTCCTCCGCTTACTACGTCACGACATCCCCTTTTACTGGGACAAATATGCCCAACAGTCATTTGATGATCTTAAAACAACACTTTCTAATGCACCTTTGATTAGTGCACCTGACTACAATCACGACTACATCCTCTACGTATCAGCATCAGCTGTATCAGTAGCCGGCGTCCTCGTCCAGCTCGGAGATGACAATCATGAACACGTCATTTACTACGTTAGTAAGAACCTCTCAGGACCACCCTTGAAGTACAAACATGAAGAGAAACTTGCTCTTGCAGTTGTCCTCACAGTACAGAAACTGCGCCATTACATTCTGGTTCGCACCACCAAGGTCGTCGCAGATTCCAACCCTATGCAATATTTGCTCAGTTTTCGCTAAGTTAACAACAAATTTTCTTGATGGATAGTTATCCTTCAAGAGTATGACCTCGAGTTTTCATCACCTAAGAGTAAGAAGGCCCTCGTTCTCGCAGAACTTGTCATGGTCCTTCCCTCCGACACACCTAGTGCCCCCGTCAACACCGACTTTCCTGACGAACATCTCTTTTACATCGCTTCCGATGATCCTTGGTATGGCGACCTTCTCGTCTACCTACGAACTCAAAAGTTCGGTAATCACCTATCACGAGATGATCATCGATGCATTCGCCATCAGGCCCTCTGCTATCTCCTCATCGGTGACATCCTATATCGGCGGGGCGTCGACACCATTATGCGTCGCTTCCTGAATATTGACGAGGCCGATAGATTCTTAAACGACTGCCACAACGGCGCATGTGGGAGCCATCTTTCGAGTATCACCACGGCTCAAAATATTATCTGGGATGGTTACTTTTGGCCTACCCTATTTCACGATTTCATTCATGCCGTGAAACGATGTGAGCAATGTCAGCTCTATGCCAACAAAGCCTGTGCTCCCCCCGCTCTTCTTCACCCTGTCATTACTGCAAGCCCCTTTTGCAAATGGGGCATTGACTTTATGAATTGTAATCCCCCTTCCATCAATGGTCACAAATACATTGTGGTCACCGTCGATTACTTCACCAAATGGGCCGAAGCTATGCCCACCTTCAACAACACCGCTGACACTGCAGCGCATTTTTTCTTTAACCACGTCATCTCCCATTTTGGCGTACCACTCCAACTTGTTTCTGACCATGGGAAACATTTTGAGAATGATATCTTCGTCGAACTCTCATCTCGGTTAGTCTTCTCTCACGAGTTTGCCTCACCATATTACCCTCAGTCAAATGGACAGGTCGAGGTAGTGAACAAAGTCCTCAAGACCATGTTATAGCGCACGGTTAATAAACATAAAACCAATTGGCATCATATGTTATTTTCCATGCTATGGGCTTATCGAATGGCAGTAAAGACCGCTATGGGTTTCACGCCATTTCATTTAGTCCATGGGGTCGAGGCAACTCTTCCCATCGAGTGCGAAATTCCCACCCTACGCACCGCAATTGAGCTTTTACTCGACACTGCTCCAATGGAGTGGCACTTGCTGAAATTGGAGTCTCTGGATGAGGATCATCGATCCTCATTATAGAACAACGAGGCAGCTAAAAAATGATCCAAGGCTACCTTTGATCGCCATGTCAACCTTCGATCATTTCGCGAAGGCGACCTTGTCCTAGCCTATGATATCGCTCATGATACCTTTGGCCACGACAAATTTGAATCACTTTGGCATGGCCCTTACATCATCCAACATTGCCTCACCAAAGGCGCATACATCCTGGCCTCCCCCGAAGGCCTCTCGCTTAAAGAACTCGTCAATGGGTTATACCTCAAGAAATTTTACGCTTAAATGTAGTCACGCTACTTTAGGTTATTTTCTTTTCTAGCATTTTTAATCCTTTTTCTCCCTCATCTAAACTATCCTTTGTGTTATTGACAGATGCATATTCCACTAGCTTACCACATCGGTTATGCCGACGGCGCCAGCTGTTGGACGCAAAATCTCTCTTTGGCTGCTTCGGCTCTCTACACCCCTTCACATAAAATGCTACATTCAAGCGGCATATGTTTGGGACCAGAAACCAACAACCAAGCCGAATACACTATTGTCATTGGCCTCCTGATCGATGCCCAACATCATCATGTTCATCACCTTAGCATTTTCCTCGACTCCCAACTAGTCGTTCTCCAGCTCAACAATGTTTACCGTGTATGCGATCCATGCCTCTTTCGCAAATACGTGTAGGTTAGATTATTATCTCGACATTTTGATTCCGTTACATTTACACATATTCCAAGACAATTGAATCAAACAACTGATGAAATAGCTAACATGGTGTTAAATTGGCATATATCACATCAAACTACACATACATAAACCTCTCATACATCCTGTCACAGTATATAGATAGAATCAACATCATCATCATCAACACAAAAAACACATGTAAACAACATTTGGATCTCAAAATATGTATACTCATACATATATATATATGGGCCTATCCAACCATCTGAATGTTTACATACAAAAATACGTCGGCCCGCAGGCCCGTGCCACATCTCAGTACAAAAGTCAGCTCACCAGCCTATCAAAAAAAATATATACAATATACATACATACATACATCAGGGTCCCTTAATCGCACCCCCGGCTGCTCCTCCCTCAGGAGGAGGCGGTGGCCCACCCCCACTGGCCCCAGGCAGTGCTGGGGGAACATCCACAGGACCCCCCTACCCTGGTGGCAGGCATCCACTAGTCATCATGGCGAGCACTGCCACTCATCGCACTATCCCCCGCCATGGTGGTGGTAATCCAATGCACTGCTCCAGGAACCCCTCATCCTAGATACGGATCCACATGCCCTCAGGCACGTCCTGTAACACCGTCTCTAGAAAACGACGTATGTCATCAACATCAACTCCGGCCGCTGCCGGAGGGGCATGAGATGGCCCTGCACCTGGGTCATCGAACCGACACCTCCTCGTTGCCCTCTCAGGCTCCGCTGGGGGCCCCGCAGCCTCATCTCACCGACGTCTCTCACGGCGCAGTAGTCTCTCCGGCTCTCGCTGAACCGACGCTCTCTGCCACTCCACCTTGTGCCCACGAGGTGCTACATCTGCACATGCACCAAAAAACAAACAAATGATCGTATCAGCGTCTATATCACATATGAACTGATATATAAAAACATAACATAAATCATCAAAACATATACAAAACTCAACATACCTCGGTGATCAAAAACCTCCCCAGGAGGCAATACCATGTCCGGGTCCCCCCGAAAGTCCACCCTAGCATAGGGGTATCGAAGTATGACCTGCGGCATCTGCCGCCAGATATGTGTCACCTGCACCGTGAAATAATGCCAGCCTTCACCACCACCGTGGTGAACCAAAATCCCAGACCACCGCCTCAATTGAGGCTCTCACGCCCTAGGCACCTCTAGAAGAACCCATGGGCACAACATCGGCACCCTCTCTAGAAACCAGGCTACCAGGATAGAGCCGAACACAAACTCCTTGGTACCTGTGGACTAACAATGGTCCAGCTATGCGATCATCCATGCGTGCAGTGTCAAACCCCATGCGAACCACTCACGGCCCACCACCACCCTCTCCAACAATAGCAGCTGGCCACCACTGATCCATTGGGTCGCAAGTGACCCATACACCCAAATAATCATCGCTGCTATGCAATGATGCAACAGGGAATCTATACCACTAATACTCACTACAGTCCCAGACATGTAGTGATCACCTGAGGAATATCGCTCGGCGACCTCTGATAGGTGTGTATCCCTCGGCAGCACAGGCTCTACCGGCAATGGTGTTCCCTGGAAGGGGAGCCCAGTCAAGAAATATATATCCTCCACTGCAGTGAAGGGGATCTGCTCTCCTCACACGAGGAAGCAGTGCAGATCTGGGCTCCACATCTGGAGCAACAACTGGAGTAAGTACTCCTGTGCCCATATCAACGGGCACTCAAAAAACTTTAGCAACCCACTGGTTGCTAAAGCCGCTCGAACCACAGGCCCTGCATTGGCCACAACATCTTGCAACTATGACCAATCTCTCTCACGCCACCGAACATCCATCGTCACTGTTAGCCACCTGCACACAACAAAGAGTCCTATATCAGCGTATGCAACCACCAAATGCATCAAAAAGACTCATTTTTTCACCCTTCAACCTTGCCTCCAAGGCACGGTTTTACCACCCACAGGCACGCACACGTGCGCACCTGTTCACCATACAGACGTGCACGTATGCACGCTTGTTTTTCTCACAGGCGCGCACTAGAGCGCGCCTGTCCAACCCATAGGTGTGCCCTAGTGCGCACCTGTTCACCCCATAGGCGCGCTCTGGTGCATGCCTGTTCACCCCATAGGCGCGCCCGCAGGCGCACCTTAAATTCTCCTACCCGCGCACCAGTGCGCGCATATTCAGTAGACAGGCACGCACTTATGCATGCCTTCCACTGAATCACCCATGCACATGGGCCCACACCCTAGTCAAAATCCCCTAAAACCCCTCGTATGACCCCCCGTACCTACCCTGCCCAAAAATTAGAAACCTATTTCTAAGCAGGACGATCAGAGCACTAACCTGAAACTCACACACCATCGATCGGATACCTCGTGCTCCCTGAATCACCCAATCTCCTCTGAATCTACTCGGAAAGTCACTGTAGCAGCAGGTACAAATGAGGTGTCAATGTGGGCCCTACAGCTATATATAGGCCTTTTGCCCAACTTCCACTCACCATTCCAGGAGCCCATGGCGTCCATTTTTTGAACCGTCTTCAGCCACATGATCATCATCCCGCCGCCTACATCACAGCTGTCCCTGAGCCACTTTTCATCCCGAGCCCCCGGGGCACCTTTTTTTCATATTATGATTAGGTACACATGCACGTTGTCACATTTATCTAAATACATGCTCATATCTTTGATTCTCTTCAGATATTGTTCACTTTGGGTATTTGGTTGTTCTATGTGCAGGTACTTGATCATCATCTCTCCACCTCATTCCTTCAGGTATATACTCAGCACTGGCATGTAGTCTCTCCCGCTGTATTACATTTACATTTCCAGTCACACCCTCTGATATTGGCCTTTAGGATATCCCTTTCTGGCTCTGCAGTACTCACACTTCTATTTTTGCATCTTTAGTACTGGTACCCGGTATCTTTCTTACCCACATGAGTTGTCTCATTCATAGCACCTTCTTTTTCACTTTTGACACTCATGTTGTTCTTCATTACCCTTTAGGGATGGGAAATCCCGGTAGTCTTTCATCATGTTGCAGATCAACCACATACTTCTTCTCCTCATTTTGCTAGCTTCCCATATGGACTTCCTGATCATCACTTTATGGTTATGTTCTTTTTACCTGCACCTCCGCAGGATCACAAACCCACCATTTCATCCACCATCAGTTTGCCCATCTGCGAACCTATCTTCATTTCACCTACCTCATACAGAAACTCTCCAATGGGGCCCCCACCCTTCATTAGTTTTCCATGAAATTTCTGCCCTCCCTGGGGCACTCATTTCACACTGGGGTACCTATTTCTATATTTGTACATTTTTCCAAACTTATTCATTATTTATTGTACAAACGCCTTTATTTCCAGTTATTTGGTTTTGTCGTCACTGTTGGCGACCTGCTTTCCTTTTTGGCCACACGCAACCCATGTCACCCTTGGTTGGAGCATTACTTCTCATTTACCCTTGCCGGCATCGTCCATATCTTCAGAGTACTACCCAGGTCACTTACCTTTACCCTCTGAATTTGTTCACCTTGTCCCACCTCTGGCACAACTTATCACTAGTCTTGTCGTCCCCCTGACACTCGATCTTGTCACACGGTTGTGGCCCCTCATTATATCCTACACCCTCCAACCAAGGGCAGTCTTAAGTCTTCCCACTTCTTGACTTCGTCCATGTACCTCTGCCACTTCCTCACCACAGTAGATTCCGTGAAGCCCTCCACTTCTGGGAGTCACGTCCCCCTTTTTGTCGACATCAGCACAATTTTCCAGAAGGGCGACAGTATCTTGATTCTCATTTTCCATTCAATGAGAGATCTCAGATGGCACAGGGGGGAAATCCATTGCTCCCTGATGCCGTTGACCCCCATAACATTCGACGCCAACACTTTCTCATGTTACGATGGGTCTTACTTTGCGACTATTGCAGTTATTATTATCATTTGCCGAAGACCTCTGAACTTGGTAGGGCCATCAATGCCCACATCATCGTCGCTGCTTGTTACCGCGATCAATGCCTATTGTTCAGAGTATGTTCCTTTGCAGAATTGTCTTCTACCTTTATCATTACCGCCCCCAAGGGCACTGCAATTATCTACACCAACACTTCAATCACCTTTTTTCAGAGTTACATCGCACGAGCATGGGGCATGCCCGCCTCGTTTGTACACACTTGTATATTGTTACACACCTTATGGAAGGTCGAGTTCTACTGGTTCCTTTCTTCTCCAAAGGATTTCTTTACATGATCCCACTCTTGCTCTCTCTTACCACAACATTCTCAGTAAAAGAAACATTGATGGATTTTGGCTATACGTATGCTCCTAACCTCATCCATCAGGGGGCATCTGTTATCACTGAAATTTCATCCGCACATGGAGACAAGAACTCAGCATCGTCAAAACAGGAATGAAGTCATTCATGACACAGGATTAATTCCACAGCATGGAAAAAGGGTAAAAAACTATACAAAATAACCAAAAATTGAAGGGCGCTTTACAGAATCTGGTTTCACGCGCATATGCGCGGAACAACAACATACAATGAGCGCATACGCGCACGATGCGCAACTGTTAGGTGAAAAACCTGCGCACCTGCTAAACGGTGCATTTATTGAAATTGGTCGGCCTCCCAACCACTAATGGATCAGCTCCCAAGCCGATTTGACATCAAATCTAAGATGAATCCGCAGAGTAGGCTGGTCAAAGACCTAATTGAGCCCTAAAGAGCCCCTTTTCACACCTCAAAGGAGTTACATAATCACCCAATGCCATGCTATAAAAATCCATGAAGAAACATCATTTTCTCAAGGAATTTCATGTAATGTTATGCTTCTTAGATTGTTTTAAGGACCCACTCCTTGGCAATAACACATTAGCACCGTTTCATTGAGTTATCCACCCCTCTCTTGAGTGGATATGCCTTGAGTTCTTTCACCATCATTCTCATTTTCTCATTGTAAGGAGAGCAAGTTTGTGAGGGCCTCAAGAGCCTTCCTTTGGAGGAAGAAGGAACCACAATTCCCTTTCTTCATTGTGCTTTGGATTTCATCATTTGATCAGCCTAAAAACATTGGTGATATTGGTCCATTATGTTTATTATTTCTTTTTCCATATGCTCATAGTTTTAGTTTGTTTTAGTTTAATTCTTGTTTATAGTTTTGTTGTTCTTTTTCTAACCCTTTACTCTACAGCTGTCATGCCTAGCAAGACCCAACTGGGCATGTAAGAACCATTTATTTGCTCACCAAGTGACGAATTGGGTGCAAACAGTTATCACACTATTTTCTAAATCTAATCTTTGAAAGTAACGAACATTGCAGGATTTATCTTTGTATACCCTATTTGTGACTTTAAAGATTTTAGTGTTGTATCTTCTGATTTTATGATAAAGAAATTCTTAATTACTTCTTTGTTGTAACTGACATTGTCACCTTTTCTGCTATTCATCATTTATACTGCTAAAAGAATCCAATGATTACATTATCTCACCCTGTGAAAAGTTGCTTTGTTTTCTGGTTTAGATTTTATTTTCATGATACAGACCCCATAGACCAATGGATGTGTAAAAATCTCTCAACCAACCCAATGAAAACTACAACAAAAAAAATCAACATATTCTATTTACCTAGCCTAATAATTTAAATTTGAAAACATATCTAAATCATATAGAGAGATCCCTCTCTAGAGCTGTTAGGGCTAGATCCCACCTTCGAAGCGGTTGGATAAAGTTACCTCCCGTAGATTTCTTCTTTTCTGACAACCTCTAGGAAATTTACAGAGCATTAACAAACCCAAGATTTGATGTTAACTCAGACATCATTTTGTTCTGAAAGTCACTGCCATGGTTAGTAATAATCTCCCTTGGGATGCTGAACCTTGCTATTATCTGATTGAACAAAAAGAGAGTTTTTGTCTCGCCATCATCTTTGAACGTTGGCATAGCTTTGACCCACTTAGTGAAGTAGTCTACTGCTATGATGATATAACAATTCTCTTTGGATAAAGGGGGTTGTCATGTAGTATAATAAATCCACCACTTAGTGAAGGGGATGACTGTAATGACGAGAAACATAGGAGTTGGGTGTGACCTCATCTTCCGAGAGATGATTTGACATGGGTGGCACTTCTTGATTGATTCAACGCAATCCTTGATTAACGTCAGCCAAAAGTAACCATGTCGTAGAATATTTTGGGTTGTTTCCAACTAGAAAAATGACCACCACATGCTCTAGTGTGAATTTGTTAAGAATGAGCTCCGCTTCTTCTTGAGTCAGACACCGACAAAAGATGCAATCTATACCTCGATGATACAAAGTTTCCTTGAGTATGAGATAGTTTTTTTCCTGATGGCGTATATGTCGATGCTCATCATGAGAAGCAGAGGTGGGGCACTTCAAATTCTGGAGATAGACTAGTATATGTCCATGCCATGGGTCCAAAGATGAAATCATAAAAATATCTCCTTTAATCGGTGATTCTTCAGGCGTAACATCACCTGAATCGACCAAAAGTTTTGAGATAAGTTCTACAAAGACCAATGAATTTTTAGATTTTGCAAAAACAAAATCCAAGTCAAAATCCTGGAGGATAACAATCCATCTACTAATATTTCCATAAATTACATGTCGTGTCAACACGTATTGGAATGGATTCAAAATGACAATGACGATGGTCTTGCGAAATAGGATATAATGACGAAACCTATGGACAACATGTACTGGTGCCAACGCAAGATTTTAAACATGGGAGTAGTTGAGTTCTGGTCCAAGCAGGCCTTAGCTTAGGTAATAAATAACATGTTCTTCAAGTAGATCATCCTCTTGAACCAAGACCATATTAATGGTCAACTCTATCACGACCAAATACAATAAGAAATCTTTATTATAATTGGGTGGCTGAAGTAGAGGGAAAGACGTGAGGGCATATTTCAATGCTTTGAATCATCACTTAGAGGCTTTGTCCCAATGGAAAGTAATGCCCTTCTTCAGTAAACGCATAAACCCTTTAGTGATCTCGGCATAATTTCCGATAAAACGCCGAATAAAATTGTCTTTTCCCTGTAAAATTTGAAGTTGAGGTACTATGCATGGGGGAGGCAATTGACCTATCACCTCAACCTTTAGAGGATTGACCATGATCCCTATTTTAGAAACTATAAAACCTAAAATATGACTCGACATCACCCAAAACTACATTTCTTAGGATTCAAGTGAATCTGATAGTAGCGACATCACTCAAAGATAAGTCAGAGATGTGTGGGATGATCAGCTCTCTTATGAGATCATGATGCTAAATCATCGAGATAGGCTTCGACTATGTGTTTGAGATCATGGAAATAAAAAGACATGGCCTACTGAAAAGTGTCGCATGTGTTCTTAAGGAAAAAAGGCATCCTCCAATAAGAAAATGTACCCCATGGATAGATAAAAGTTGTTGCATTCTAGTCTTTGGGCTTAATCTGTATTTAGTTGTATCCCAAAAAACCATCCATGAAAGAAAAGACCTCACAGCCTGCACATTCTTTGATGATTTGGTCAATGAATAGGGTGGGGAAATTATCCTTTGGACAAGCCTTATTCAAATCATAGAAGTCTGTACATACATGAATCGTTCCCTGCTTTTTGTTGACCGGAATGAGATTTGACACCCATTGAGTCAATTGGACGGGGTAGATGAAAATAGCTTTGAGTAGTTTCTCTACTTCATCCTTAATAATTGTTTCTTTCCGAGTATTAATCGGACAAAGATTCTTCCAAAATGTCTTGGTGTCAGGGTAATTCGTTATTTCATGTTTGGCGATTCTTGGATCAATTCCTAGCATTTCCTCATAAGACCAAGCAAAAACGTTGTGGGATTATTTAAATAAATCAATATAGATTTGAATCTCCCCGGGGGAGAATTCCTCTTTGAAAAAGACATTCTCCACAACACCAGGGGTTCTGGAGATATTGATAGATCATTTTATCTATGGTTTCCATATTACCTTCGGTGTAAACTATGTGCATAGCCAAAGGATTGATAAGACAAGACCTATCTCCAGTCATAGTCAACATGAATTCATTGGCCTCAATTATTCCTAACTCTGGGAGAAAATAAGATTTGTGATGGAGATCATCCTATCATTTGTCCATATTAGTCAATGCCTCTATAATCGCCTCGTCATAGGGAAAGAACAATTTTGAAGAATCGGTAGTGGTGAGCGAACCTTGAGCCTAGGTAGGCTCGAAAATTGGATCTAACTCCTATGCAAGAGTTAGATTGGGGTCGACAGAAGCTTGCTGGACTATAGAGTACACAACCTTTATCGCAGAAAAAGGCATGGCCATGCCATAATTCTATATCCCTTCCATCCTGGCCAATGGGGAAGGAAGAGTCCATAAATCATTAAAGTAAGCCATACAAAACAATGACACTTGAAATATTTTAGCCTTTGTCTGGTTGAGGAAAACCGATATGAACTTGACATCATCGGATAAAGGTGGGTAATCAAAAGTGCCCATGAAAGGTGGGCACAAACCAACCACTATATTGATGACGTTGGGTTGTGGATTATCAATCATTAGGACCATGGATGCCCCTGATGAAGGGTGAGGATGAGAGAAATAGAACTGATCAATGGACACAATCTGACCCTTGTGTGGAAACAACAAGACCCAGAAAATTGTGGTGACCATTGCATGCATAAAATAGGTCCAACTCCTTCCTAAAAAGATATTGTAGTCGAGAGGCACATCGAATACTTCAACTTCGATGCACACCACCTTTCCTCCCAGCTACATGGTGAAAGAAGGAATGATTCCACGTGGTCTGAACGAACAACCATCGAAAGTGGTAATAAGACTAGGCGACAGACACAAAATAGGTTGGTGAATGGCCTTCCAACATGCCAACGACATCATGCATGTCGAGGTGCCCTCATCAACCACCATGCAAAAAATGTTCTGGGTGAAATATTTCATAGTGTAAGCCACTACTATCTGAAATGCGACATGGTATGGGAGATGAGGTTTTAATTCTGTCATATCAAGCATGATCATTCTTGGATTACAAGTCTCAGTAGATCCTAAGGCAACTAAAATAGCCTTTCTTTGTGAAGGGAAGCTCTAGAGGACCTCCAAAGTAGACAATTTTCAAGGGGTTTGTGACAAATCCTCCACCATAGAATAGTTATAGGCAGCCCTCGCGTTTGGATTGTGGGAAACTTTATCGAACATCATTTTCAGGATGCGTGTCATTATTTCACCCAACGTCTTCTCGATATGGAGAGGAACATATGGGTTTTAGGCTTCTTTACCCTTATCAAAAGTGTTTGGAATTCCATAATCATGTGTCCTAGTTGCCATATGGGCATCACATTTCAACATATAAACATTCGAGGTCAAGGGATTACTAGACAATGAAGGGGGTCCCTGACTTCCCCCATCCATGTTCGCATAGGCTTGAATTAAATTTTTCCCATGTGGAAATGGGTTCATTAAGACAACATGTTCTTTTTGCACTAGTAACTTTTTGGGCTCCACAAGCCGAGGGAAGAAGTGAGTCAGGTGGTATTCCCTACAAAGGTTACACATATACTTTGACTTTGTTTTTTCTGTGTTTCCCCTACTAGCATTATTGGTGGGTTTCTTATCCCCTTTACCCTTATTTCATTGTTTCTTCTTTCCGTTAGCATGTTGGTTGGCCTTCGGGTTTTTTTATTGCACACTATGTACATTCGACGTTTGAGTAGGGGGAGTAGTCAAACCAGTGGTTTGGCTAGCTATTGTCTACTGTATCGAAAACTATTGCAATTGATTCGACAGCTGATCAATTGACTTCGCTTGTGCTGAACCAACAATACAATCGACATGTGGTCCAAATTTTTGTCTGGTCTTGTCAAGAATGGATCGCGATGCATTTGGAAAAACTTTGTAAAGTAAACCAGACTGAGAGTATATCAGTTCTAACTGTTGATCTCTCATTATCACTTCTTCATCAGAAAACACTCACGACGTTACAACATCTTTAGATAAGTGGGGTACCAAAGACTTAAATATTCACTCCAGCAGGAATGCTAGTGGAAATGGTACTTTTATCAAACTCTTCTGACGCTACCATTCTTGGATGTGATCTGAGATATGGTCAACCTTTGTTTGCTCAAAGTTGGCCAAAAACTCAGTGTTGAAATCATATCTCATAGGTAATTGAAAATGGTTTATAAAAACCATTTCCAATTTGCCAAAAGTAGAGTATCTTGAGCGGTCGAGTTCAATGTACCATTTCGTGACACTCCCGATAAGAGTGCATTGAAATAGATGAAACTGGATAGAGTCATCTCTCAATGATTTGGATGAGCACCATAGGTGAAATGTGGTCACATGATCACCTGGATCTTTGTTAGGCTTACCTTGGAACTTTGGAATGTCCGAGGGAAACTTAGTCAACATAGGAGGCCAACGCGGATCATGACATATTGGGTTGCTTAACAATATTGACACATATAGAACATGAAACGTTGCCAGAAATGGTAGCTTGGGTTTCTGAGCATGTACAAGAGGAAAGGAGCCTCGAATTTGGCTGACACCAGGTTGTAAGGAAAATTTAGGCTACTTGTTGTAGGAAAATCTCCCTGCGGACAGGTAGATTGCCTCAAAGAGCTTGACCCTAACTCTAAGACAGAAAATGATTAACGTGGAAACTGAATTCCTTTCAAATCTATACAAACTAACACACGAGAAGGAAGGAGAACATAAGTACCTCTTTATCGATGTTTGTCCCTGCATGCTCCGAGTTGAGCTTCAATCCTTTGCTCCTCGCTGAGTCCTGTAGACAAACAAGATATGACCACATCCTACTCTATTGATAATAGCTTAAAAATAGATCTATCTATCAATGATAAGTTCATGTAACATTAGACACAAACTAGAAAGAAACAGGCCAAGCGTGTCATATTAATGAGAATAACGATAGCAGTACTTACAATCGTAGATGCGAATGCGACAGCTTCGTCAAGTCCTCTTTGTCTAACCCTTGCTCAAAAGATCCACAACCTGGATAACAGTAGCTTCACTCATCACTCTCCTTTGGCTGACTGTGTGTTTCCTATGAGATCATAGGTTTCATGCTAGCAATTCTTTTCTCCCTTTTCACCATCATAGAGATTTCTTATATAGGTTAAGAGGAGCTTAACCTCTTGAGTTATCTTTAGAACAGGTTGAGGAACCTCCTCCTTAGATCAGGGATCTTCTGATGAAACCAAGAATTCGAATGCAACTTCCTTCTAAACTTGAAATATCCTCCCCTTATTCTCCTCAACGGGTGAACTACTACCTCAGATTAGGTAGTGCTCCCTCAAAAGGTGCATCAGAGCACTGTAGCGCTCCCTAGGAATCTTGAGTGAAGTGGCAACGCTCCAAAGGTGGATAGCGCTCCTTCAAAAGGGTAGGAGAGCATTATAACACTCCCTGAAGCCTTATAGGGGGGTGCCAATGCTCCCTAGACTGATATAGGGGAGCGCTCACCCTCAAAACCTTTGATTAAGAGGTCTTCTCTGGTGTCAAGAGTTCCTTGACTTCAATTAACCAGTTCTCCTTTTCCAAACCAAGTGTATGAGATGTTTTAAGTGCCTCCTTAGTGTCGTCGTTAAGGCAATATGCTTGATCAGCATTTGTGACACTTATGAACAACTTACGACACTTGTGAAAGTTGTAAGGAAGATGTGACACTTACAACAATTGAGAGAAACATGCAATACTTATCCAGTTGAGTAATTTTGACGTGTAATAGATTGCCCCCCAAAGTATGAAGTTAGAAGATGTGAATTGATAACTGAAATGCTTTGTAGAATTTCAAGCAAGGGTATAGACTCAGAGAACCTGACGAAAGTTGCACACAAACATCCAACAAATATCATGAAATGTTTCAAAACCCAAGGCAGACATACCTATGCTTGGGTGATCAAGACTTGCGAGATATGGCCGCCATAAAATACACTGGGGATCCATAATTGTATTGATAAAAGGGTATAGCCACCGAAGATACAATGTGGATCTATACTTTGATGAATCAGACTGGTCGTAGCCACGAAGAATACACAGTGGATCTATGAGATGACAAAACATAGCCACGACTAATACAAAGTGGATCTATGTAATAGTACATGTGTCATTGTTCAAAAGAAATTCCATCACAACCTGAGAAAAGTACATATCAAAGTGATCACTCAACCCAGGGTCTTCTTACCGATCCCAAAGTGGTACAAATCTAACCATGCGAAGATATTTCATGATGTCAAACATGGAAGAAACCACTTGATTACCGGTCAATGGTGTAAACCATTAAAAATTTCTAGGGAGATCACCATTAATGTCAATGATTCCCAAGGTACCCTAGTACATTCCAACGAATGTGAATATATGAACTGAAGTCGAACACTTGTGGAATCATTCGATCAGGGGTCAATGATGTAGACCTACTTTCAAATGTGAGGAGGCCTGCCATTGAGGCATGTAGGTCCCAAAGTACTAACTGGTTTCTAAGTCTAATTCTCGGATAATGTGTTGAAGTCAACAGGAATAGACTCGTCGAGGGAGGGTCTTGATGTATCCCCCATCAACGACACAAAACAGACATGGAGATGTAATTGGTGGATCAAATGGACATGGACTGACACAGGTTTTGAGGAAAAATATTTGGGATGGCTGACTCTCAAGGTGGATACTTCCCTTGAACACTGAGGCACAACAACAAAAACATGACATGGACCAAAACTATGCAGTGGATACTGTGACTTGCGTCGAGTGACCCAAAGGAGTGAAAGGAACTCAAAGGATTGGCTCAGTGCAGAGGTTCAACGGATTATGATGTATACAAATGACCAAGTGTCGTGTTCAAGAGTGACTCTAAGAAGTGTTGGATGATGTTCTCAAGAGACTGCTTGACTTGCTCCTTTCAATTTTTTCCCCCATCCAGATAGATGAGTACCTCTTTTTGATTTAATGAGCTCGGGGAGGCTAACACATGCTCGATATAACTCACCTTTGGTAAGTTCCTCTTCCTTTGTTTAACGAACCATAAGAAGTAAGGGATCGGTCCCATATGGTCCTATCGATGTGTGTTTTAACGAGTCCAAAGACAGAAAACTCGAAGGTTTTTCGGGATTATAGAGTTTGGAAAAACACTTAAAAGAGAACTCTCTCAGTTTCTTTTTATTACAATAGTCTAACGAGACCAAAAAATGGGTAAACTATCGCTCAAAAGACAACCTTTCTGACCTTTTAATGAGTGTGAAAGGAAGCAAGGTCACTCGACAATATTTTCATATTTAGAGAGTCTGAAAAGGGTTTAAAGTAGACTCTAGGGGGGTTCCTTTTTCATGTGTTCGTGTATCCGTACGGTTCCGAAAAAGAGATAAAAGTTTACCCAGTTGCATTCTCATGTATTTATGAGCACGAGAAAGAACCAAGACTAAGCTTGGTATGCCCCCAGCTTGAAATCTAGTGGCTTAACTCCAGGATGATCATCTAAGGATAGAGACATGCCCCCCAAGCTTCAATTCATTCACCGACTTTGAGGTTGTCACCAATTTCTGTGCTAGATGGAGAAAAAGGATACAAGTGGATGAAATGAAGGTTCAAGAGAGGTGATTGTTTCATTTTTGAATGAGCTTGACATAGGAAAAGAACTATGCTCAAGGTTCCAAGTTCGATCCCCAGATTGTTGTTTCATTTTTTAACGAGCTTGCTACAAAGAGGAAAACTATGCTCGTGGTTGCTTCTTGATCATGGCTTCCAAGAGGATAATACTCTAGAAGGGTACCATGTCAAAGGAGAAAACATGGTCATTGCCTCTAGGAGATCTTCGCTGGATGGAAGAGAATCACTCGAGAAGGGACACATGTCGAGGGTCACGATAGGAGGAAGGAGATCAGGCTCCAATAATCCTACCGAAGAGATCACCATGTCAACTACCGGATCCAAATCATTGGAAGTTGAGGTCATGGGAGACAATGCCACATAATTGACATGCGGCAGGGGTGATACTATCTGCATATAAGAACCATTTAGGGAGGTAACCCAGTTGGGGCCGATGAATGAAAGTTGATCAATAGTCACAATTCTTCCATCGTGAGGGAAAGATATCACACGAAAAAGGGTGGATACAAGAGTTTTCATAGCCTAGACATAATCCCGCCCAAGGAGTAAAGAAAAATCCAAGGGGTCTAGGACTACCATGACATCGATAAATACAGTTTTCCCTCCCAAAGTTACAGGAAACTGAGGAAGGATCCCTAAAGGTTGACTAGTTCTTCTGTTAAAAGCTAATAGATTCAATGTAACCAGTGCAAGCTGCGGACAACCCAAAGCATACCAAGCAATAGAAGACAAAATACTAATAGATGCACCTTCATCCATTAGCATTTGAGGAATGTCCCGACCACGAACCTGTACTATAATCTGGAAAGGAATGTGGGAGGGAAGACGAGGTCTAGTTAGCACACCCCAATCAAAAAGGATGGCCTCATTACTTGGAGGGGGTTTTGTAGGAGAAGGATGAATGCCCCCCGGTACGGTAGAGTCTGTATTGACGAGAAAAACATGGGCAGTATCGGGTTTACTCTCTAGAAGGAGAGTAGGATCAATCGATGATTAGATCGGATCAACTAATGGTGGGCTTGGATAGACCACTTTAGCACTCTTCAGAGGAAGAGTGGGACTGATCGAGGAAGGGACTGGATCAATCACTTTAGCATTCCTCAATAGAGGAGTGGGATCGACCGATGGCAGAAACAAATCAACCACTTGAGTTTCATTCTCCAAGGGAAGAATGGGGTCGACGGGTAGAAACGGATCGACCGCTTTGGTGTCACTCTCTAATGGGAGAGAGGTATCAATTGAGTATGAAAATAGATTGACCACTTTGATGTCACTCTTTTTATGAAGAGCGCGGTTGATTGATGATGGAACTGGATCAACTACTTGGGTTTGTGGTTCAATCGAGGAGGAAACTAGATTGACCACCTGATCAACCAGACTGACCGGGGATGGAACCAGATTGACCAGTCCATCAACCAATGATGGGTCGGAGGAAAGATTACGATAACCTTTTGGAAGTTGAAGTTTTTCCAAAAGAGAAGAAGCCTTGTCCATGCGAGGACAAAGGTGAGAGTAATGATTACCTTTACATAACATGCAAGGGAACTTGACAATTTTCTTCTTCTTACCAACCTGAACATCACTAGTTGACGGGGTATCATCGACATGACTGACAGAGGTCGATGACGTGGAGGACCACATTTCTAAGACCTGGGTAAGACCAGGGAAAACCCTCAGAAAGTGGTCACCCTTACAAAGGCTGCAAGGGAATTTGGGTTTTGGATTCTTTATTTTAATCTTGTTGACCTCATCAACACTCCCAATACTATTAATAGTAACTAGTTTCTTAGATCCAACATTTGATGTTGATGGGGCCTTGGTATTTTTCGGGCTCTTCTTCTTCTTCTCTTTCAATTTCTTCTTCTTCTGATCAACCTGACTACTTGCTTTAGAGATTTCACTAGGCGAATAAGGAGAAATGGAAGGAGACTTGATGGACAAAGAAGGTGAAAATTCAACATGAGGTTGATGTGTGGGTGGTTTATTGACATCCAAAGTATTAGGTGCAACTAAAACATTGGGAGGATTCGGGATCATCGGAGTGGGGAACAACCAAACTGGTAATCCAATAGTGAGTCCTGGAAGACTCAGTGTGGCAACATATGGAGGACCAAAGTTTCCAAATGAAGGAAAGGTATAAGGTTCCCTAGGAAAAGGGGTTCCTCCATTGGTACTCCCAGAATTCGATGCCATTATCACTGACTCGAACTAAGGTCCACTAAGTAAAACAAACAACACACGCTATGAATCTAAGAAGCAAACAATCAAACAAAACCTTCCCACAATGAAACCACTAGTTGGTGATGAAATCCAATGTCGCAAGATCAACATAGGAAGGGTCAGGGATGGAGCGGGTGGATCAGTTACGTTGGCGACCTGCTTAATGGACTTACGCATTGGTGCAAGCTTCCACATAGTAATTGTGAATTTACCCTCCAAGGAGCCCGAGTGAGTTTGACCAACATTTGTTCCAGGTACAGTGAGACTTCCCTTCACCGTCACATTGTGTAAGACCCTAAATATTATGGCCACTAAGGTTACCAATTCGCAGTCAGCCCCTGGGTGGGAATAGTCGACAGTCCGATCCGAATGTACAGGCAGGGTACCGAGCCCGAAATCAACTAAAAGGATTCCACACAGTAATTGTGGATTTACCTTGAAGTGACCCCCATAATATGATCTGACCACCACAATCAGTTAAACCACGGAGGGTTAGTCCCCGTAGCTTACTCGAATGGGACCTCGTGCGTAACCCCTGTGTTAGAGGGGGATCCCAGGTAGACTTATATGAGGATTGGATTTGACTCTCCCTAACTCAGGATGCTAATGTTTGTTTTGGAAACTTTGGAGAGTTATGCTCACATCCTAATCCAAAGTACTAAGCCTAATCTACTGTTGGTGGAGGATCCTAGAAAAGAAAATTTTATAGATAATTTTTAATTAGCGTTCATTTTTAGAGTTGTTCTTTACTCAAAAGGGGTGCATGGAAGTGAAACGAATGGAATTATGAATCGGTCCCAACAATGCATCAAATATGATAAGCAGTCATTTATTTTCGATGAACATCTATCTAAGGGAGAGAGAGAGTTCTTTTCACTAACGAGCACAAATAAGGAATGTCCTCAAACAATTCTTTTTCTCAATCAAATCCTGATGTGATGCTAAAACTTTTGAGATGCCTTCTAACATGCACAATCAATCATGAAGATGACTTTTTATCATTGTTTGCATATTAATAACGATTAATTCAACACAAGGCTCGTCTTGCTAATTATCTTCTTGGATGAATGAAAATCAGACCAACACAAGCAAGAATCATACAAACAATACACCCTCTCGTCGTAATCAAAATGAGAAGCGAAAGAAAAAGAAACAATCAAAGAGAAATCAAACTTCACACCCAAAATAAAAATTCGAAGAACAATGATCTTGACTAAAACTAAATGAAAAGATATGTAGACCTTTTATAACCTTCACCGGCGTTTTTCGTTCAGTTGACGAGGAGAGAAAGACAATGCATGGGTTTCAGACTCCAAATGGCAGGAAAACTCAACAACAATAGTGAAGAAGGCTATGAAATCCCAACAAAAATATGTTTGTTCTTCAAGAAAAAGATAGACGTCCAAGCTGGAAAGAAGAAGGACTAACTCACAAGGTTACCCAACAAGAGAGACATAAAGAAAAAACCCTGAAAAAATAATTCTAGAAAGTTTATTGGCCAAAGGAGGGTTGGTGCTATGTTGCCAAAGGCAAGGAGCATTATAGTGCTCTGTGTAAGTCTATTAGGGAGCACTGGCGCTCTTTTAACACAGGGACAGGGGCACCAGGTTCAAAAACTCCCAAAAATCAAAAATTGCAATTCAATCTCGACAATTAGGCTGAGTATGATGGGGTAGGGAGCCAATCATCTCATGAAACCAATCAAAAGAGGAGTGAACCAGGTCTGAAACAATCAAGGGGTAGAACAAGGTCAATGAGGAGAAATCAAAACAAGAAATTTCAATTTGAGGCTATCTCCCCAGTGGAGTCGCCAGTTTCTGTTGTAGGAAAATCTCCCTGCGGATAGGTAGATTGCCTCAAAGAGCTTGACCCTAACTCTAAGACAGAAAATGCTTAACATGGACACTGACTTCCTTTCAAATCTATACAAACTAACACATGATAAGGAAGGAGAACAGAAGTACCTCTTTATCGATGTTTGTCCCTACACGCTCCGAGTTGAGCTTCGATCCTTTGCTCCTCGCTGAGTCCTGTAGACAAACAAGATACGACCACTTCCTACTCTATTGGTATTAGATTAAAAACATATCTATCTATCAATGATAAGTTCATGTAACATCAGACACAAACTAGAAAGAAATAGGCCAAGCGTGTCATATTAATGAGAATAACGACAACAGTACTTACAATCGTAGATGCGAATGTGACAACTTCGTCAAGTCTTCTTCGTCTAACCCTTGCTCGAAATATCCACAACCTGGATAACAGTAGCTTCACTGATCACTCTCCTTTGGCTAACTATGTGTTTCTTATGAGATCATAGGTTTCATGCTAGCAATTATTTTCTCCCTTTTCACCATCATAGAGATTGCTTATATAGGTTAAGAGGAGCTTAACCTCTTGAGTTATCTTTAGAACAGGTTGAGGAAAATCCTCCTTAGATCAGGGATCTTCTGATGAAACCAAGAATTCAAATGCAACTGCCTTCTAAAATTGAAATATCCTCCCCTTATTCTCCTCAACGGGTCAACTACTGCCTAATATTAGGCAGTGCTCCCTCAAAAGGGGCATCAGAGCGTTGTAGCGCTCCCTAGGAAGCTTGAGGGAAGCGCCAATGCTCCAAAGGTGGATAGTGATCCTTCAGAAGGGCAGGAGAGTGTTATAACACTCCCTGAAGCCTTATAGGGGGGTACCAGCGCTCCCTAGACTGATATAGGGGAGCGCTCACCCTCAGAACCTTTCATTAAGAGCTCTTCTCTGGTGTCAAGAGTTCCTTGACTTCAGTTAACCAGTTCTCCTTTTCCAAACCAAGTGTATGAGATGTTTTAAGTGCCTCCTTAGTGTCATCATTAAGGTAGTATGCTTGATCAATGTTTGCGACACTTATGAACAACTTGCGACACTTGTGAAAGTTGTAGGGAAGATGCGACACTTACGACAATTGAGAGAAATATGTGACACTTATCCAGTTGAGTAATTATGACGTGTAACACTGATGACCAAGGTTCTGGTAAAAAACATTTTTGTGGCCAACGTACAGATACTGCACTTGTTGAGATGTCATCAATTGACTCCCATAATTGGACGTTGAGGGATGAGAATGGATTTTTCCCGATGTTGTGTTCAAAAGGTTTTGGAAATGGTTTCCCATTGCCGATCCGACGGGCATAGGTATTGAGCATTGCCTGGGGTTCCATTGGCCACAGAAGTGGTTTCCCTAGGTCAACATCTGTGACAAGGGGATCAATCCCTACCACGGATTCCATAGTCCTTGAGAGATGTTTTCTCCCTATGAAGGAATAGTACCCTACAGAGGATTTTGTGATCCAAAACTAGGGTTTCTGCTGACCAAGATGGAAGCTGATGAAAATTCATTGTTACCAAATGTGCCAAACAAAGATAATGAAAAAGAACCCACCAACGTGGTTTAGGATGGAGGTATATGACCCCCACCATAAGGGACAACATTATAGGGAGTTGAGGTGTCCCCCATGGACCCTTGCAGAGGAGCGTTAGAGCTCCCTACCCCAAGACCCAAGGTTTGTAGGGTGGAGTAGGACAGAGAAAAGTTTGTTCTATCAAATCCAGGAATCCCATATCAGAACAGAGGGCCTATCACACTCTGGGTGAATGGAGCAATGATCGTTGGCATAGATGGAATCAGACCACTTCCCTAAGTAGAGGTAGTTGAGACCATGGTGGTCCATAACGGCGAAGGTGGGTTAGGAGGTGGAACGCACCTTATAGTGGAAGCCATAGAGGGAGTGTGAGGACTCCCTAATGAAGTAGCAACATTTTCTTCCATCCCTTCTTGTAAAACTATCTGGCGCTCGTGATGAGTTATCCTTGTGGGGGTAACTTGTATAAAAAATGGAACCAACAAGTCAATGATCAGAGGGTTATAATTTCTGAGAGCTTTCGTTCTAAGGTAAAAAATAGTAGGCTCCTCCAGATGCAAGATTTCTTCTCTTAGGGATGGCTTAGGTACAGTTTCCTGTGGCCCGATCACCTCAAATGACCCTTGTTGGTCAAGTATTTTCCTTCGTAGTGGAAGGGATGGCTCCAATTCAACCGATGAAAGGGCCTGAAACCTTTGCGGATGACAGAGCTCTTGATCTTCCACTTTGTGAGAAGATCAACGACACACTAGGAATTTTACTAACATTGAAAACCAACACACATTAGAAAGATTTCCTATGAGACAAAGCAATGAAACCACTAGCTGGTTGGAAGGATAGTTACAACAACCAACACTAGAGAAACTTACCGATGCAAGTGCTACTCGAATATGGAAGCACCCCCTGGGTATAATCTACAAAGTGTGGCCTGATGTATGTCCTAGGTACCGTGGTATACCCCCGTAGTCACTTTTGTAAGTCACTAAAATAAAGGAAAATAGGTTTCAAATGTGTGAACAGTCACCAGGTGGGTACAGTCGACAGTCGAGTGGAGGCAATGAGAAGGTATCAATATAGAAACCTATCGAGGGTATCGAAAGAAAGTGTTTTGGAAATTGACTGAGGACCTCGAACGGATTCTAGACCCATGAATCTTTGTGGCAAATGTGATCAACATAATCCCAAGACAAGTCCTCTATATGCATTCCCCACTATGCTTGGTCTGGCTTTGGAGGGGTTATCTCCGCTACCTTTCTGCATGCGACCTCATGTTTATCCCTTGTGTTAGAGGGGGGTCCTTCATAAATTTCACGTTTGCTGGAATTTTTACACTCACTATCATAGACTTGTATGTTTTTTTTATAGCCTTGAAGAGTTTCATCTCCAACCTAAATCAAGGCTCTAACCTAGACTAGTGGATGGACCCTACAAACATAAATTCTAAATTTTTTTAATTAAGCGTTAATTTTAAATGGTTTGACTTAAAGTCAAGGAAACATAAGTGAAACTAGTGGTGTATTTTAAGAGACAAAAGAGAAGAGCATTAAATTAAACTGCAAGAAAACTACTTCTTTTTGACAAATAAAGATTTGCAAATTCACACTCTTTAACCAACTTTTCGTAACTACCTTTTCTAAGATAATTGAAAAGAAAAACGCAAGACAATAATTTAATCGACTACGATATACTTAAGTGTTTGAATCATTCAATAAAGAACTTAAGAAAAAACTCTTTCTCCTAATAAGCAAAGACAACTAACCTAACTACTTACCAAACAAATAAATAATTTTTATTTTTTTATTTTTATTCTTCAAAATAAGAAACTTGAAATAACTTATTTTCCTTTTCTTCTAGAGAAAGTGAAAGGGAAAAAGTGAAGACAAGACAATACCAAAAATTGACTTCAGTTCTACAGTGGATCGCAGGGAGTCACTGACAATACTAAACATATTGATAAAAAAAGACTCACAAACTTGTCTCAAACCCTTACTAAGAAAACACAAGAAATATTGATAAAGAAATAATCTAAATGACATCAAACCTAGGCTAAATATTGTAACAAGAGAGACCAGGACTAGATCAAGAAAACCCCTGATAATTATGAGTTCAATCAGGGAAGAGGTTGACTGCCTCTTCTTGAAGAAAGAATTTCTTGACACAGGCACGCTACTGACACTTAAGTAGCCTACATATGTACGCATATTTTACAAAGGTAGGGCACATATGTACATGTACAAACCCATTGCAGGCAACATACACCTCTGTAACTTCTCAAAAGTAAAACTAACAGTCAAGGATGACAAGGAAGGGAGTACTGGTATGGAAGACCGAAATTCCTCAAAGACACAACAACTTATATAAAACTCAGAAAGGTAATCAAAACAAATTAAAACACCCAAAAAAATATCCCCTAAAATCCCTAGAGGCTTCCCCAGTATGGTCACCAATTATTGGCCATGGGTTGTTAAAGGAAACGAAGATCAAGGAAGAAGAGGTAAAATGCAAACTTTGCGGAAGACACAGTGACTATCACTAGGTTGAGTTGAGCAAAAGAGAAGAAAAGATAGAGTGAAGTGTAGGAAATCAGGCTATTGGATGAGGAGATCAAGGATGATAGATCATCAAGGAAGAAAGCTCATGGACAATTCAACAATCAGAAAGAGCCACCATTGGATTCTTTGGAGAACCATGCAAGAAGGAAGGAAAGATAGGCTTGAGAAGCCCTGATAATATGGGTCAAGTTGACCTAGGGTTTCAGACATCTAGGGTTTTGGTATCTAGGGATTTGGACACCTAAGTTTGGGCCTAAGGTTGTCGGTGAGCTATTGTAATGTATAAATAGAGGTCAAGAGGACCTGGGTCAGGTTGGTATCAAGATAGGTTTTCATTGTTGATGTGAGGGATTATTTTATTATGAGAGAGAAGTGATAAGTGGGAGAGCCTTTTGGTATTGAAATATATTTAGATGGGTGCGAAGATCAACCTTGCAGTAGGGTGTGCATGGAGGGAAGAGAAAGAGAGGAGAAGAAAGGATATCTGCTAGCTAAGAGAGCAGACAAGAACTGTATGCTTTACCTCAATATAATATAGCACAGTTCTGTGGACATAGACCTAGAGAGAGGGTGAACCACGTATATTTTGTGTTGTGTATGATTGGTATTTTGTATTTGTCATTCATATACTGTTATTTCATTTCTAAGGTATATCTGATAGATGCACGGAGTAGATCAAGGTGATAAGTGATATATGAATGTTGTGTTGTTCCTGTGTTAAGATCCATTTGATATTCCCCTTGGTTGTAGACATATATGTCCTGTAACCCCCTCATAACTAATTTGGGTGAGATGGCATCTTCTTCGCAGGTGTTTCCGAAAGGGCCAGTAGTTAGGGACTGCTGGTGTGCTCTTGGAGATGAACCCTGGGTCTGCCCATGTTCCAACAAATGGTTTAGTTGACGAGACCAGATTCCCTTAAAGGGAATGTCAAGGTGGTTTCCATTGAAGATGGAGATTCAAAAGAAGATAGAGGATCAAGAGAAAGACTTTGCTGAAGCCCAGAATAAGAACCCTAATATTATCACTGAGGATTGGTTAGAAAGATATATCTTTACTGATATACATGACATATTCTTTGGAGGGATCCATCAAGAGATATATGAATGGCTAGCTAGATTAGCCGATACCTAGTTTGAGATCTGATCCAGACTTCCTGTGGTTTGGACATTGGAGTTGATCAAGAAGGTTAAGAAAGATGATAACACCATATCACAAGCAGTAGATCACTGGTTTGATAGTACCATTGGAGGGTACATCACAGAGTTTTATGTTGACAAAGTAGTGTCATACAACCAAGCTAAAAGATATTTCTTCAAGGGACCCATAGGAAAATTTCTACAATTCCTGAAGTTGAGACTCAAGATGCTATTTCATGAAAAGAACATCTTGAATATACAGTAGACTGGTCAAATCTAGAAAATCTAATGTTCAAGAATTCAGACACTGACAACGAAACAGAAGCTAGGCATATGCGTAGTGGGAGAATGTTCTAAGAGGTCCACCTTGCAAACCTATTTAAGTAGAAATACGAGGATGAGGGTTTCTACAGTGGAGAAGAAGCATATCTGATGGAAAAAGAACATTTATAACCCTCTGGGACCAAGGAAGGATAATCTGAAGAACCTCATCAAGGAAAACCTGAAAACTCAGAAACCACATAGACCATCGAAGTAGGTACTGTTATCCTTCATGTTAATTCAATATTAAGCAACCAGAGTAATCCCAGTCACCAGAGTGTCCATATCACTACCCCTAGTATCCCACCACATATTCATTCAGGAACCCTAGGAATATCTATGGCATATGAGATGAGACTTCCTATCTTTATGGGAGATGGATCTGAAGATCCTAACCAACACTAGTTCCTTTGTGAAATTGTATGGAACATTAAGAATGTCACAGATGAACCTGTCAAAAGAACCCAGTTTAGTACAACTCTTAGAAACCGCATACTAAATTTCCTAGGAGGAATGGTTCGAGGCTGAGGACAGATCATATTTTATAACTACACACAACCTGGACACCTTACAAGGGATTGTCAGAACCCTTGTACTACTTGTAGCTACTGCAGGTCATTTGACCATGTTATAGAATATTTTCATGTATTGCTAGCTAAGCTTCAGAAAAGACGAGGACCCCAATAGAACCCACAAGTGCAATTGAACTATGTTGAACCTCACAGAGAAGACCCTAGAGTCATTGTTATAACCATAGAAGGCACTATCACAGGAGAAGATATATTGACACAAGGGAAGACTACAAAAGATTCAGGAATCCAGAAAGCTGCAAAGAAGACCCAAAATTTTGATGCAAAGAAATAAAGACAGATGTTTGAGGAATCTAGGAAAGAATTTAGAGGAAACCAAGGCTCTGCATCAAAGACAAGACCAACTGTGAGAGAATATGGAATGGCTCTGGCATTTGATCAGTTTGCTTCACCAAAAGAAGGAAAAGAGGTAAGCAAGATCATGGAATTTTTATACACTTGTATTAATTTGATTCAAGATGAAAGCAATGTACAAGAATTACAAAATTTAATTAGATAATATGAGAAAGGAAAGATAGATCCGTTACTGAGTAGGGAAGTACACCAAATTTTTAATAAGAGAAAGAAAAATAAGGAATTACATTTGAATTCTCAAATAGGAGAATATGAGATAGACTATGTGGTCCTCGAATTAAGGTCGGAGGTCAATGTCATGACGAAGCAAACCTGGGCATAGATGGGAAAACCAAAGTTGATCTATTCCCCTATCAGGCTTAGGAAGGCTAACCAACAATTTTTCATCCCATTTGGACAATTGGAGCATGTCCCTGTGGACATTGATAGAATAAGAACATTTGCATATTTTTAGGTAATTGAAATAGTTGATGACAGTTTCCCTTACCTTGCACTGTTAGGAATTGATTGGGCCTTCAATAACTCTACTGTTGTTGACTTAAAGAAAACATGTATGAATTTTGAAGGATATGGCCTGAGGGTCATCGCACCTTTAGATCCATATGAAGGTCATTAATACATAGAGCCCATCAGAGAATAAGACCGCACATATGCACTAGAAAACATATACAAGCTAACAACCTGACAACAGGACTACATTAATCCTACAGCTGATGGGAAATTAAGTTGGTGAAGTGACATCACATGTTCATCATATTTTGAGGAAGCGATGGAGAACGGGTAGAACCAGATGTATGAAGTATCTACCAGAAGATGTGCTAGATTAACCAGAGAAGTTCATTAGATTGACACAACAGTGAGTAACTTACCCACATTTGATGGTCTGAACCCTTTAGAATCCTTCCTATCAGATTTTGAAGCAAGTGTACCAACACAACAGAGGTTGTTGTAAATGGATGAGGCATTGAAAGGTACACCAACAAGATGGTGGGGGACACACAAAAGTAACATTATAGATTGGGTGCAATATCATACTCTGATGATAGCGCGATTCTTGGCACAAGCAGAAAGCTATGAAGTAAGGTACACAGGTCGAAGCTATGCAAAGGACCATGTGCGAAGTTGCGAAGAAGCCGGGAGTGATTTCCCTTGGGAATAGTGGGTGCACAAATTCATTAACACATTGGACACTACACCTATCAACTGGTACCGTCAAGCGGAGGTGCGCCTCATCATTGTAGACTGGGAAGGCATGATTCAAAATTTTGTAACCACATTTTTATTTGAAAGTGAATATCCCTCAGTAGAAAAAGCATTACATATTGTGAGACAGAAAGTATTTGAAGAGGCATCTAGCCTCCCTTTGTAACAAGAAGAGGACGAATGGACTACACCCCTCTAGAAACTGCAAAGTTGTTACAACATCAATGCTGATGAAGACAATGATCCGAGGAAGGTGAACATCATAGAGAAAGAAAGCCAAAGAGATGTGAAAGGACCAGGAGTTGAGTTACCATTTATTGGACAACTGATCAATATCAAGAAATTCAATATTGGAATAGAGGAGACATTGAATCTTTCCAATGTCGTAGATTATTGGGATGCTACTACCATTGAAAATATTACAGAGTTATTGCATGAGTATCAGGACTTGTTTCCGACCAAGTTCATTGATATGAAGGGTATTAAAGGACCTATGGGAGAGATGAGGATCCCTTTAAAACCATATGCTAGACCAGTCAAATAGAGACCTTACATATTGAACCCTAAATATAAGGAAAAAGTGAAGATTGAGCTTGGCAGTGTTAGAAAAACAGGACCGTGGAGCAATAAAATAAAACAAATGCAGAAACAAAACATAGAAGACACACAATACAAGAGAGACACAAAATTATGTGGTTCACCCAGTGTGGGCTATGTCCACCAAAGAAATTGCCAGGTCCTTCCTTTATTATTATCTAGCAAATGAAGGGATACAACCTACAACAAAACCCGCTGTAACATTCTCTTCTTTCTCTCACAGTCTCCTATCTTAGAATACAATATTCACCATCATCCATAGTCGGAATACATTTCTCTCATAAAAGAGGGTTTCCTTCTAGGGAAAAAAACCCTAACATAATCTCTACTGTTAGATCTGTGACCTTATAATGAACGGTCTAGATTTACAATGAAATTGCAATATACTTTTACAAGGCAATTTTTTCTTCGGGGGATTCGCCCCCAAACCCCGCAGAGGGGCTACCCCCCCTCTGCACTCCCCCACATGGAGGAGTGTACATACTTCTGGGGTGTAAATACTTCATGGGGTATAAACACGACTAAAAGCAAGGACCTCTAAATCAGGAAGATAATCAGGCTCCACAACCAACAATCTCCCACTTGGAGACTGACCTCAACAACTCCACCACTGCTGTATATGCTGGACTCTGAACCTTCTTGGACCTGGCAAATTTCTCATTTTCATCTTCATTCTTGAAGACCAACTAAAACTGAGCAGGAACTCAGTTTCTCCCTGGTTACTCCCTTTGTTAACATGTCTGCAGGATTCTGGCTAGTGTGTATCTTTTCCAGCTTCAATTGTCCATCTTCCAAGGTGGATCGTATGAAGTGGTACCTCAAATTTATATGCTTAGTCTTAAAATGGAAGGTTGAGTTATTTGCAAGGTGAATGGCACTCTGAATGTAACAATACAACCATCTGTTCTCCTGCTTCTTTCCCAATTCCTCCATAAACCTTTGTAACCAAATCATTTCTTTACTAGCCTTTGTAGCAGCAACATACTCTGCCTCTTTTGTTGAAAGTGCAACAACCTTTTGCAGTTTCAAAATCCAACTTACTGTTGTTCCACCTATAGTAAAAACATATCATGTGGTTATCCTCCTGCTGTCTTTATCACCTGCCATATCTGAATCAACATATCCCTATAGAAAAGTGTCTAAAACTCCAAAACATAATGCATGTGTAGTAGTACCTCTCAAATACCTGAGAATCCACTTTACTGCCTCCCAATGTTCTTTACCTAGATTGTTCATATACTTGCTCACAACTCCCACTGCATGTGTAATATCTGGTCTTGTGCAAACCATTGCATACATCAAGCTACCAACTGTTGATGAATAAGGGACCCTGGACATGTATTCTATCTCCTCCTGTGTCTTGGGACACATTTCCTTAGTTAATTTGAAATGGCTGGCGAAAGGCGTACTAACTGATTTTTCATTCTGCATTCTAAACCTCTCCAACACCTTCTCTGTGTACTCACCCTAAGACAATGTCAGTTTGCGATTTTTCCTGTCTCTTGTTATTCTCATGCCAAGGACTTTCTTTGCAGCACCCAAATCCTTCATCGCAAATGAATTGGCTAATTTCTTCTTGAGCACATTTATATCTTGCATATTAGTCCCTGCAACAATCATGTCATCTACATACAATAGAAATATAATAAAGATTCCATTTTCTAGCTTTTTAAAATAAACATAGTGATCAAAATGACATATACTATAACCATGTTCTGTCATAAACCTGTCAAACTTCAAATACCACTGCCTTGGAGCAGGCTTTAGGCCATACAAGCTCTTCTTCAACCTGCATACCAAATTCTCCTTCCCTTTTACCTCATACCCCTGTGGTTGTTGCATATAGATCTCTTCCTCCAAATCCCCATGGAGAAAAGTTGTTTTTACGTCTAACTGTTCAAGATGAAAATATTCTACTACCACAAGACTTAAAATAGTCCCAATTGAAGTCATTTTAACAACAAGAGAAAATATTTCATCAAAAATCTATACCTTTATTTTGTGCAAACCCCTTTACAACAAGTCTAGCCTTGTACCGCTTTTCTCCTCCATCTTCTTCCTTCAACTTGTAAACCCATTTATTCTACAATGCTCTTTTTCCCACAGGCAACTGAACCAAATCCCAAGTCTGGTTATTTTCTAGGGAATCCATTTCCTCTTTCATGCCTTACTCGCACTTCTTTTTGGTTTCTACCTGCATTGCCTCTTCATAACATTCTGGTTCACCGGAATCAGTCAACAATAAATAATATAATGAAGAAGAGTATCGTTTAGGGGGTATACTTGACCTAGTAGATCTTATAACAACACTTGCAGGTGTTTGAGGTACTTGTTGCTCCTATTGTTGTACATTTTGATTTTCTGGTTCCTTTGGAATTTTTTTTTCAGTGATCTCATCAAGCACTGTGTATTCTTGTTTTTATGTTTCTTGTTTTTGTCCATGCAACTAATCTTTGTAAATGACCTTCTCATTGAATATGACATCTCTAATCCTAATGATTTTTTTATTTTCATAATCCCATAAGCGATAACTAAAATCATTAACACCATATCCAATAAAGGTACACTTCTTGGATTTTGCCTCAAGCTTTGTTCTATTTTCTTTATCAATATGGACAAATGCTTCACAACCGAAAGTT